>CAJUYG010000682.1:96747-128643 GCA_910591675.1 Galerucella calmariensis | reverse complement strand
TTTTTTTATGGAGAAGGGCAATAGTAACCTTCATTCCAAAAACTGGAAAAAGGGACACAACAAACCCCAAATCCTTTAGACCAATTAGTCTAACATCGTTTGTACTCAAAACGATGGAAAAGGCTATTGATAACCATAACGGAAATCCTAGAGAGACCTCTCCACCCATGTCAGCATGCTTACCGGGCAGGCAGATCTACGGAGACTGCACTGGTACAACTGACGGAGGATATCCGAGGCGCTCTAGACAACCAAGAAACTGAAGTATGTGCATTTTTGGACATAGAAGGAGCTTTTGACAATACTCCACATGAGGCAGTCAGAAGAGCATTGAACAGAAGAGGTGTAGACAGCACAACATCCAAATGGATGTCGGAACTGCTCACCACAAGAATAGCAGAGACGAGGACGAGCAAAGACATTGTCTCCATCTGCACTACCAGAGAATGCCCACAGGGAGGAGTAGCATCCCCATGATTGTGGAGTCTGACGGTTGATGAACTCCTGTGTGGTTTGACGGATCTCGGTATATCCTGCCAAGGATATGCCGACGATATTGTCATAACAGCCAGGGGAAAATTCGGAAACACCCTTTGCGATATTGTACAAAAGGGTCTGAACTATACAAATAGCTGGTGTAGGCAAGTGGGACTTAGCATCAACCCCACTAAAACCATCCTGATAGCCTTCACTAAGAAAAGAAAACTCAACCTCAAAACCATAAAACTTGATGGGAACGAGATTGAATGGAGACAAGAAGTCAAGTATCTAGGTTTAACTTTCGACAGTAAACTCCTGTGGAACAAACACGAAAAGGAGATTACATACAAGGCAAAAATGGCTATAATGGTGTGCAGAAATCTGACAGGAGCAAACTGAGGCTGTAACCCAAAAATCCTAAGCTGGATGTACACTGCCATAGTGAGACCAATCATCAGTTATGGAGCCATTGCCTGGTGTAGTAGAACTAGCCTATTGACGACGAGAGAAAAACTCTCCAAAATTCAAAGACTAGCCTGTATATGCATGACAGTAGCAATGAGAACATGCCCAACGGCAGCAATGGAAGTGATTCTCAACCTCACCCCTTTACATATGGTGGTGGAAAGTGTTGCAGAAAGAACAAGATACAGACTTAGTAGAGAGGGAATCATTAAAAAAAAACAACTCCTCACTTCTTAGAAACCAGACAACCTGGGACATGCCACAAGACGGTATGATGAAAAATATAACTTTTCAAAGAAATTCGTTACGGAAATGGGCAACAAGAAGGAATGGGATCCAAATACCATTACAAGACTTGGGAAGAATGCCATTCAATGATACACAGACGGCTCAAAAGCAATAGAAGGAACTGGGATAGGAGTGTTCGGGCCAGGAACCAAACACTCTGAAAGCTTGGGAAAAACCCCAAGTATCTTTCAAGCGGAAATCCACGCCATAAGAAAGTGCGCCCAGTTCAATATTGATAAAGGATACAGAAGACAAAGGATTATCATAATGTCGGATAGTCAAGCAGCCATTAAGGCACTGAGCTCTTGGGTAATCAGTTCCAAAATGGTGTGGGAATGCCTAGACAAACTCAATGAACTAGGCGAGAACAACATAGTCACCTTACTATGGATTCCAGGACACATTGGAATAGAAGGAAATGAAATAGCAGATGAACAAGCAAAGAGGGGGACTGAAATACCTTTCTGGGGGCCCGAACCCTTTTGCGGAATCAGCCCCAATGTAATATTGGAAGAAATAAGTAAAGCCGAGAAAAAGAGAAGATCTGACCATTGGAAAGATCTAGTAGGGCTTATACAATCAAAGACTCTTCTGGGTGACTACAACCTGTTGAGATCAAAAGAATGCATAAGTCAAAGTAAAACTGCGCTAAGAGTTTTGACTGGGATCCTAACGGGACATTGTCGCCTGAATGGGCACCTGAAAAAGCTCAAAATAGTGGAGGAAGAAGAATGCAGATTTTGTGGAATGGAAGAAGAAACCTCCATCCACATACTTTCCAACTGCACAGCACTTCAGAATCCTAGAGCACAGCACCTGGGAGATTACTGGATAGAAGAGGAACATTTGCCTAAGTTGAAGCCTGCAGACATCCTAAAATTCCTCCGGGAAACAGGACTAAAGGAACTACTAGTTTCTGAGACTCTCCTCAGAAACTGAGTAAAAGTAAGGGGGCACAATAGATCTTTTAGGTCTCAGTGAATGTCACCCCAAAAATCACACATTCATACATACATCTGCTTTTTCAAAGGGCATTTGGGTTAGGAGGACAGTATAACGGCTTTGTTAAATCACATATTCCCAGGCATAAAAGTGCCAGGTATTTGTTTTCAATGAAGTTAATGCATGGAATTTGAGAGAAATTCCTAAATTAGCTAATAGAGAGTCTTTTATTAAAATTCCCCAGGTGACTTCCACGAATTTCTAACAAGAATTATGATTTCAATGATAATAATGTCTCTCTATATTTTGGAAAGCGGAAGGGGTGATTTTTCAATATCGTAAAAAATTAATCTTTATAAATTAATCCGAAAAGTTATTAAAATACCGACAGGTATCAGAAGAAGCGTAAAAAATTGGGCTTATATGAGATTGGGTTATGAAAAAATTAGATCCTGAGCTCACCTGGCCAGGTTTTTCATTGACAGGATATGCAATAGTATGGTGTACCATATATACGAATTTTCGTCTGCCGATAATTATATCAAGGTGTCTATTCGGAATGGCATCTAGGAAAAATTGAAGAGCCTCTCGATAAAATTGAAGAAACTTTTGATCAAATTGAAAAAATTGAAAGAGGAAAAAACTTAAGAAAAGACCCTCTGTATACCTTCAGAAATTTACCACCATTATTGATAATTTTTATTTCAAGGAGAACGGGGCTAAGAACGGACAATGATTCCATAGAGATAATACAGATAGAGGCAATAAGTCATGGGCCACTGTGTAAGTGAGAATGTCTGTCTGAACTCTTGTAAGAAGAAAAGAGACAAACGATCAGGGGCTTCTCTGCCTTTGTCTCTGTCTACAGCATTCGCGCTATTAGCTATTATTGAATGAATATACTGTAATTTTAATCCGTGTCCAGACTAACCATCGACCAATTCGATCGACTAGTCCACACATACAAAACGAAAGTCAACTTTGTTGTTCGACATAGTCTGGAAACTGCTTAGACAAATATTTGTGAAAAATATATTTTTTTATTGGTGAACCATTATACCTGTTTATAGCACGCCTCAGCGTGTTTAAGTGGAACTTTAAAACACGCGCGTTTTTTAAAGTTACCACGGCAACATCAACAACAATTAAATTTCAATTGAAATACATTCAATATTTAAATTAATACTGTTAACATTCTCAGAAATCGATGAGGTTGAACTTCCATCAAAATGCAAATTAGTTTATGTTTTCCTCATTTCCATGACAACGCAATTCAACCATTTTACGTTATTAGTTTTTATTGCCATTTCCTTTTGTTGTATAGTAGTAATAGATACCAGTATTTTTAATTTCAAAGTGCACCAATAAAAAAAATTACGTAAAGTATTCGTGGATAACTGGTCTTTAAAACACTCTATTTCGCGCGTTTTTTGAAGACCTTGATATTCACTTATACTTTAATAGACTATTTCCCAAGTAACCTAATTATTTAGAGAACCGTGTGGAAGTTACCCATACTGCTTAATACACCGTGAACTTTTAATATATTTCCAAATATTTAAGAACATTTTGAAAGCTCAGTGTATTGAATAGTGCATGTAGGTAACTTCCATAAACAAAAAACAATACCATAAATAATTCGTTTTTTGGGGAAATATATTTTTTCACTATAAGGCAATATAATGTTTATGAAAATTATGGTTCGGTTATGATGAATATATAGAAATTTTAGTAAAAGTAAATAGTTTTTTTGAAGAAGGAACATTTGTTTCCAACAAAACAAAATAATCTGCTGGGAAGATACATTTTTTACTAATAAAAAACATATCGTTAATACAGACAATACACTTTTTTATGGTCAAGACATATATTTTACCGATACAATACATTTTTTTATGATAAAGAAATGTCATTCTGCCATAAAGTAATTTTTTCATAATAAAACAATTTAGTTAGCTTACAAAAATAAGTATTTGTTATTGGAAAACTACTTAATCCAATTTAAATGCTTTCAAAGATTAATATAACTATTTTGTCATCGAACCTCAATAAATGTTGTTTGAGATAGATAACTCATTTTATTGATGACAATGAATATGTGTTTATTCATCCACAATATTACTTTCTGAACTTGAAACAAATCCTTTCTTAACGACAAATTAAATATTAGCTAGGCCATATGGAAAATCATATTTATTTGACATAATAAGATTGTCACAAATAAATCTTTTTCTCGGTGTATTAACTCATACGGCTGAGCATACAGAGAATGAAAAAACTGCAAATTAGTATCTAATGTAGGTTAAGAATTTCAACAGTATTTCTCTTGAACATAATAGTAACGTTAGTTTTCTAGACCATTTCATCCGCTTCTGCAATAGCCATTTATTCGTTTTTCAATAAAACTTCCATAAAATATATTCAAGATTATACAAAATCGTCTGGTCTGGAAGAAAAAAGGATACGGCAGAGATGATATATAGCAACATCGATATACTGAATTCATTGAGTTACACAATGCTATAAAAGCACAAGATAATGATAAACGGAGCAGAGTAAAACTCGCGTCGGATTCAATTTGAATAGCAATAATAAAATATACGGGCGATTCATGTATAGGCAGTATCATATCACATCTAGGGCTTATTTCTTTCCTTGTCAGGAATTGTAATATCCTGGAATCGTTTAATAAATGCCCCCGACTACGATATAACAGAGAATGATATAAAACGCGAGGATTTGAGTTTATTCTAAAATGTATAGCAGCTTTATAATTTATATTATTTACTGTGACAAAGTTAAACTATAATGTTGGCTCACTTTCAAGACATAATACTTATGTATTTATTCTCCTACATTCTGATGTGAGTGAATTGGTTTATTTTAAACACAGTCTGAATCCTACCGTCCTAATTCCCTTTGAACTAAATGGTCGATATTAAAATTAATGATGGGAATTTATAATGATACAAATGGGAGTAAGTTTCACGAGCTAAAAGCGTTTCTCATACAAAAGAAAGTCGAAAAAGTATGCTTCTGATCAAGAACACTTACTTCGTGCAAACTGCAATGATTGCACATTTATTGGTCTGTTTCACAGGTAGTTCTGATTATGGATTATTCAGGAGGCTGTAGAGGTCAAGAGCTTAAATAGGTAGATTAATAACATTGAAGATAGATGGGGCTCTGTTCAGGTGATTGAAATTCCAGAAAGTGGAACAGGTGGTGAGAAATTTACAATTGTGGAGGAAAACGAGTTCTCTGCTTTGGGTCTAGTAAGAAAGTATTTGTCTTCACGTTCGTCGGGTCCGGGAAGATTGTTTTTAACGTATCTTTGCGAAGTTCAGCCTGTTGGGAAAAAATACATTGCCTGAAATTCCAAGCCAAACTGCTAGTTTTTTGTGTTGCCGAATCCAGAGATTTCCACGGGATATTGTCTGCGAAGGACTTCTGCGACTACCTTCGTCAATTAAGGAGCAAATATGACAACAATGAAGAGACATTGTGGATAGCATGATGGATAGATCCTTGTAATTCTGGAAATAGTTTCAGTGGAAAATTCGACAGTTGTAGGTTTGTTTTTGTAAAAATATTAGAGGGAGTTGAAGATTGATAAATTCTTAGTATATAGCTCCCAAGGAACTTATAACAATGTTTATAGTTACGGTAAGGGCTTATTTATTAATAGTGTATCGGTATGAAGTGAACGAAAAAACGACAATCCAAAAACAGTGTGAGCTTTCAACTCAATTTATATTGAATATATGAGGATTTTACAGTTGTGACGCGTTTTGCTAACACAGTAGCTTTCTATTTCTATTCAATATAATGTAGATTTTAACAAATTAATGATAATAATAATAATAATTTATTCAATAAAGAATAGATACATTGAAACGAAAAAAAAAATTAGTTAGCCTACATTGAATAAAAGTAGTTTTTTATTACCACTTGTATTGTTACCTGAAAATATGAACAAATTAGTTTTTTGTCAAATCCAGTAAATTGTCAAGTCCAGTGAATTATCAAATCTGTAATAAGACAAGTCCAGTAAATTTTCAAATTCGGTAATAAGACAAATCCAGTAAATTGTCGAGTTTTTTATTGAACTATTATTAAGGTACCATATCAACTGTTAGACACCCAAATATTTCTGAAATGGATACTTTTGATTACGATAGAGTTTGGTTCACCATATTGCTAAAGAATGGTCAGTCCATTTCCATAATCTATTTTTTAATTTTCTTTTTAAATGAATTGTAACTTTTTGAACTTTTTATATCATCAGAAAACAGTACGTAGATTCTTGGTGTTAAACAATCAGCATTTCTTTGTCCAATAGTTTTCTCACTGCGTGGAAAAACGATCCCTTTATATCCCCTAGAATGTTCATAATGAACAAATTTAATTTCACTTTGAAATTTAAACAATAATATGTTTTGAATGAAAAGTTGACGTACATCTTCTACCTGGGCATCTATATACAGTTTATTCGATGGATATAAAATATTTTTTCGGAAGATTATTCCTAAAAACCATTTTTGTAAAATATGAACTTCATTTAAAAAGCAGTAATTTGTTTTCTGGATTTGAGAGTTAGTTTATCGAATTGTAACCATCTAGCAATATTGAGAAAATCAGTTTTTATTTTATTTTTCAGGTCTTGCCATGTGGAGGAACTATAAAATACTACTGTGTCATCTGCAAAGCTGATGATCTCTCCTTGAATATTCAGGTGAAGCATACCATTATTAATGTATAGAAGGAATAAAAGTGGCCCAAGAACGGCTCCCTGAGGTACACCACATGTGATTTCACGTGGTGCACTCATTACACCATCGATTTGAACCATTTGATTCCTATCTGATATAATTAAATTGTTCCATTTCATTATTCAATTAATATTTGTCACTTTTGAATACATTTCAAAAAATTTTATCGCAAAACTCACAAAACACACTCTAATTTATTAAAACATACTCCCAAAGCAGCTTATCGACTTTTATCAGAAACTTGAATTAAATTTACCATAAATAACCAACAAAATCATGAATATGAAATAGGGAACATGAAGAAGAAACTCACAACACTTTAAATTGTATTTTAAATATTGAATTTCCTATTTAAAAACGTATATTCAAGTGAAGCATACTATTATTAATATATAGAAGGAATAAAAGTGGCTCAAGAACGGCTCCCTGAGGTACACCACATGTGATTTCACGTGGTTCACTCATTACACCATCGATTTGAACCATTTGATTCCTATCTGATATAATTAAATTGTTTCATTTCATTATTCAATTAATATTTGTCACTTTTGAATACATTTCAAAAACATTTTATCGCAAAACTCACAAAACACACTCTAATTTATCAAAACATACTCCTAAAGCAGCTTATCGACATTTATCAGAAACTTAAATTAAATTTACCATAAATAACCAACAAAATCATGAATATGAAACAGGGAACATGAAGAAGAAACTTATAACACTTTAAATTGTATTTTAAATATTGAATTTCCTATTTAGAGACGTATTGCTAATAAAAAATTTTTGCTGATACTTTTATCGAGCAATATAAAGTTACATAAGAATTTGAAAGGCTATTAAAGTTCCTACTCGTTCTACAACCCACTTATAATTTAAAAAGTTATCCAATTTGTCTTCAAGCTCCTTTACCACATGACATACGTAAACAGCAGTTTATAAGTATTACTATGGCTGTCGTTAAGTACGATATTTTTTCGTGAAATAAACTAACACTCTGGAAATACACGACTGATCCGAATCGAATGAAATCGATTTATCATGTTATACAGTGTGTCCACGGATTTAGTATCCAAGAGGAGAAACATTTTTACCTATTTTCAATCTTAGCGAAAAATGTTATTCCTGTTAAAAACTTTGCCAACCAAACTTCTCTGGAGAGGTGAAATATCTTGGTGTTACCCTCGACAGGAAGCTAACATGGAACTCTTACCTATAAAGAAAAGCTATAGGAGCATATACAGATTGATAAAAAGTTTAATCGCTCATACGATTTACAGAAGTACGACAAGGATAATATGAGAAAAACTACTTAAAAGAGAGAGTAGAATGATTGTGGGCGTTTACGATGGGCGTATTTAGTTCAAGAGGCTGGAAAAACGTTCAACACCCCCCCATTTTCACCGCTGTTGCCAAAAGCCCGGATTAATTTCTATTTTGTGTAAAATAGTGGGCGATAAACATTCTTCCAGCCTCTTGAACTAAATACGCCCATAGTAACTGCCCACAATCATTCTTCTCTCTCTTTCAAGTAGTTTTTCTCATATTATCCTTGTCGTACTTGTGTTAATCGTATGAGCGATTAAACTTTTTCGCAATCTGTATGTGGCTTATCAGCATTGTCGGAGGACAGTGGCACGCACACGGGGTCTTTTACTTCCTGTGGCCACCTGGATCTACACTGCAATAATAAAACCTATATCAACGTACGGAGCTATTCCATGGGGACCGAAGGTTCTACAAACAGCGGCCGTCCAAAAAGTATATCAAATACAGCGAATGGCTTAATTGTTTGAACATTACTGGAGCCATAAAAACAACAACAACCGCGACAATGAAACTATTACGTCAAGGAGGTTGCGTTAATGGCCATGGTACGATTGCGCACGGCTGGTGTGAACCCCGAAGTAGAATGGGAACAATTCAGACTAATGCTGTGGCAAAAAGCGCTTAATGTGGTACCACTGCTGTAGGCGGCTAGTGATGCAAGTAAACCCAGGTTTGTGTTTAATAAACCTAACAAAAAACAAATAAAACAGAGCACAGAGTCTGCTGCAAATGCAATACGCATATATACAGACGGCTCAGAAACCTGAGCATGTGTGAGTTTACTCCAGATCACTGAGCCTAAGGATTAGATTAGATTAGGTTTTATGAGGTGGCTTTTGGCCTATTCCACTGCGACCTTTTCAGATCTATCGTGATCCTCTAAACTTTAGACTACATTCTCCAACCTGACTCTTTTAAAAAAATCTATTAGTGTGGAGACTGAACCTTTCATAAAGCTCTCTGTCAATGGCTTTTCTTCGCCTAATGCCCCGTTAACAGACCCACTACAGCTTTGACAGTTTTCCTATCTTTGGCCATCAGAAAAAAAAATCTACAGCCTAAGGATTAAGTAGGGAATGGGAGAAAGATACCAGAGTGTTCAAACAGAGCTGGCTGTTATCTTAATTGTCACAAAATAACTAACCAGAAAAGGAAATTCTGGCAATATCCTAACAATCTGCACTGACAGTAGACAAAATAGCCTTGAACAGACAACGTGTTATATCAGGGCTAGTACTAGAGTTCCTTCAAGATTTAGCTAGTGCTGAAGAAAAATATGAGTATGAAGCCAGGAAAAATAATAGTGAAAATCGTGAGCATGAGAACTAGGGTTTTAAATGTAAATTAATGTGAAAATCATATTCACATAAACAATTCATTTCGGCTTTTTAAAAATGTCGTTAAACTGTGTCATATTTGTTGATGTCTGACTACACAAATGAATCTAATGATGAATATCAACTCTATTGGTATAATAAAAGTTGAAAAACGTATGACTCCTTTTTCCAGAAATGCTTCTCTAATTAAGCTGTTGAAGTTGAATAAGTAGATATAATTTTAGATAATGTAGTAATATTTTAAATTAATTAATTTATAGTTTTTTTTTGTATCTGTGAATAAATTATGATCCACATGTTAATCGAGATGATAATTAAATCATTTTAAGTCTGGTAGAAGGACAAAAGTAAGTCTTTGTGTTCAAATAGCGGACTATTTGCATGCTATATAACCGTATCTGATTTATGTTCAATGTTTACTATCGTTACTGGATGATTGCGTATATTTGTTGAAGCATAACGAACGATTTGTGGTGTTTGTATCACCTCAGCTTCCAACGACAGCTGTCATTACTTATTATCAATATTGATGATCAATCGACGATAACACAACATCTTGTAATATGTTATTATCATCAATGTATGTACAATATTCGACGAAGTAGAAAAATGAAATATTGTTATGGTGAATACAGTATCCTACAAAATAAATACTATTTCAGTGTAGTCTGATGTAAATTGAAATATCTACTATGTCTAAACAGTTCAATTACCATCTACCAAACTTTGTTACGATAAAATATCTATCGTTATGTTTGACATTATCTTCTATTGGAAAATTTCAAATAACTCCTTTCAAACTCTCTTTCTACGACCTTGCCAACCTACTGAATATCTCTAATACCCTTTTTTTAGGTTCGGCCGTCCTAAAAAAACTTTTCAATGGAATTCATACACTCTGAAAAAGGATTGTTTGGTTGAAGTAAACGTATTTGTTTGAAAATGAGTTGTTTAGAATTAACATTTTGTAATAAATGCAAAAGAATTGAGTGTTCAATTAAAAAATTCAAATTGTTTGAATTGAAATTATAAATTGTTTGCAATTACTATTTGGATAACTTTCTTCCAAATATTGCAATTATTTAACCTGAAGAATATTCATTTACGCTGAAAAGATTGGTTTGAATTGAACAATTACATTTATTTAATACAAATTTTATAATAATAACAAATGTTGTTTAACTCAAAGCAATAGGTGTTGAATGAAGAAATTTGAACTGTTTAAATATAGATTATGAATTGTTTGAAATTGAAGTTCAAATTTATTTGTTTCAAATATGGCAATTATTAAATATAAAGGATATATTTGTTGGAAATATATAAATTTGTTTAAATCAAAATATAAAATTCTTATAGATAATGAATCATTGCTTTGAAAGTATAGATGCCATAATGTTATTCTACATTGTTGCATATAATTGGTTCAAAGAATATATTTCTTTGAAATTGAAAAACATTTCTTAATTCTTTGTTTTAAAGAAATTAAACACCCAATCACGAGCATTGAAACGTGAAAACCTCACCCCTCTCGTTTCGTCATAGTAGTAGTTGGACTGCAGATAATAAGTAAGTAGGTACTCGGCCCTTGTCTCTGTACTTGGTGTGTTTATATCGTGGACCGTAGGTATTGTATGCATACGATCAGAGACAAAACCCGTTAAAAGTTCAATTTATTCATATTATGGTGTTTTGTATGGTTTGTATGCATACAACGGTTATATTTTAAAATTGAACATTTACTGCCAAGTCACAGATTAAAAAAGATCTCATCATTAACCTGTGGCCAAGTTCTGGATTTACTGGATGTGTGTGAATTGTCCCACCTAAGGGAGTGTTTTGCCTCTATGTATATATTTGTGTTTTGAGTGGCAATCATAGTATCCCAGTACAAAACTAACCGGGCTAGTTGTCTACATAGATTAATCCTTGAATTCGTCTCTATGTATGTAGGTACTTTTTAAGTTTTGTATATTTCGACACGTGTTTACAAGTAGTAGTTACAGTAGTACTCAAAATCAATGATTCTATGTTTATGTTATATAATTCTTCAATAAATATGTTTGGCCAGATATCAAGACTTTTCACCTAAATTACCTTTTCAGTAATCTAGACTTTTCGAATTTGGTTTTAGTTTTGTAGAACTTTGTCAATGCTGCACAAACACTCTTTAATATGACTCATTATAAAAATACATAATAAAAGGATTATTTGATTTACATGAATTAAACTAAACAACTCCAGTTTGCACAAAAGAAATTATTTTGAAGTCTTGTAAAATGTATTGTTCCATTTAAACTTGTAGTTGTTTAAAATAAACAACTGAAGTTTCGAAACAAGAGATGGTCATAACGTTTTGAAGAAATTAATTGTTAATATTAAAATATTAATTGTTTGAAGTGAACAGCTTGGAGTTTGGGTTGAAGATATAATTTCCTTGAATCTAATCACCTGAATGTTTATATAACACTACAATTAGTTTGAATGATACCAAACTCTTGTTTGAAATTTTAAGCAAACCGAAATTTTAACTTTACACCTCTGTTTGGTTGACTTCAGATTTGTTTATCCTAAAAAAAATTTCTTTTATTCAAGAAAATCTTTTTCAGAGTGTAGTATTTACCCTATCTCTCTCACAATTTGCACACGTCGCGACTACCTTTTCTTTTAAGACATGGAACTTGTCAGTTTTCGTTCCGTTGTCGCTGCTAGTTTTCGGATGCTAAACAATAATTATCCGCTTTGTGGCGCGGCATACTTATAATATAATCTTTCCTGGAAGCAGGTCTTAGTAACTTTCCAATGATCACGCCTTTTGTTTTATATTAGATGCAGGTGTTCAAATGAACAATGATCTCGATAACAACGGTGTTATCGAAATGCCTCCCGTTTTTTCAGGTACCTATTTTCATAGATGAAATGCCTCCCGGGTACAATCGAAATGCCTCCGGGTCCTTAATCATTTATGGTAATATTTTGTGTGCTTAATCTTTGTATAATGACACAATGTTGCCAAATTATAATTTGAATAGGTAAATATATATCTATTTTTATTTTTCTAATTCTTATGCACTGTACATAAAATCTGTTAACAAAATATTTCAGAGTACGACATTTTTGTTTAGAAAATAAAATTGTTTACAATTAAAAACAAAGCCGAAGTACACTTAGTTGTTTATAATAAATATCCTTTCTATAATGATGTGATTACTTAATCAGTGTACATTTTTGTTTAGAAAATAAAATTGTTTACCATTAAAAATAAAGCCGATGTACCTACACTAAGTATTCTAATTGTTTTGATCTAACACGATTCTAATCTCTAATCTATTCCATGAATAGGGTAGTTTGCACCTACTAAATCTGGTAATTAGTTGTTTATAATAAATATTCTTTCTATAATTATGTGATCACTTAATTTTTGTATAAATACTTCAAGTTTATTAGTTCTTGTCTCAGTTTTGTCGATTTAAAGCTTGTATCAGTTTTACAATTATTTTACAATTTCAAATAAATACCTATATTAAAATAAATTCTGTCTCGGTACCAAAAAGAATTGTTGAGGAAAGTACAGCAAAAATCAATTTTGTAAATGAAAAAATATTACAATTAAGAGAAGGTACAATAAATAAATTAGAATTTGTGAAACTAGTGTCATACAAATTTAGGAAAAATAATTTGTAAGTTTGTAAATTTCTTCTGATGATTTGTATATAAAATTGAATAGTTCAGTCTGCAGACTGAATTTTATTGTTTGAGTCGTAATTTTCTTAAAAATTGGTGTTTTTAAATTTTCTGCGATGATAATATTATGTAATTTTGTAAGTTTCTGCTGATGATTTGTTTTAATAAATGTATAAAATACTTATCATGTCTTTATGTTTTTGATCAAAATAATCAAAATATTAAAACCAAAAAATAATGGTTAATATTGAGTTATTAACGAAATTCTATAAAAGGACGAAAGTTTGGCAACGTCTCACCTTCGTACAAAGATTAGAAGCTGGTAATTTATTTAGAGCTTAGGAGGCAATTCGTATGTGACCCTTTTAGCGACAGGTAAGAAACCCTTTTTCGGGAGGCATTTCGTATCCGGCCGATAACAATTCATGTTTTTCAGTCCGACTCAATTTTCAAATCAACCTATCACAATTATAGGTGTTCCTGATAGCTAGAATATTATGGGATTCCCCAAAGAGCTGAAGACGTCAGCTGAACGGAATAAGGAGAATTGACCTATGTGCCAGAGTATCAAGAGCAATGAAAAATCTGATAAACCTGCAAAAATATATTTGAAGAATACACAGTATATATACAACAAAGATCTGTGAAAACTTGGATCGGAAAGCAGCAAAAATTTTACTAGGCAAACCATGAAAAAAACCTGCCTGAAACCTTCATCGGAACTGCTTACACTGTGCAGGAATTAGTTCAGAGTTATAACAGCTGCTATGACTGGTCATGCACCAGTCAAGGAACACCTGCACAAACTAAGACTGGAAGGCGGAGACCTTACATGTAGATTATGCGATGAGGATTGTTAAACGCAGTTACTATTCGACCAATGGGAAGATGACACTAGAGTATATTGCACACACTCAGTTGTACAAACAAGAGTATGGGACAAACAATTATATTCGAAAGCCGAACTATCCAATGAAGGCGACACGGCACAGCCCACATATTTTGGACATTTTCCATTTTTGGATGAATATGTTGACATCAAAACTCCGGGAAATCTATTTAATACAATTTCGACTCATGATATTGTCTGCACACTAAGCCAATATCATTATTTATCGATTGAAATATGTTCAAGACGATTTCATCTATTGTTCTTCCCCATTATGGTGGGGACTGACTTCTCAAAAAACATGTCGATTTCCCGGCCAAATGTTTTTTAATAGAAATGTTGACGACATTCTGTATAATCCGACCATCATAAAAAAAAAACACTGGTTATTCCATTGAATAAACCAAATTAAAATATTTATTGTTGGTACTGATAATAATTCAAATGAAAAAGCTGTTTTCGGCGTTCCAAGCCAGTTATCCTTGGCCGTAGTATATAGACATTGATAGTAACTAGATTACCTTTACAAATCTACATCCTAAAATGCCTAACTAGTCCTTCGGTAACACAATTCTGTGGTCAGCCACTATATGGAAGGGTTTGTTTGAAATTACATTTTGAATTTATGAGTAGGTCTGAAAAGGGATCGATAATTTTATTTGCTTCACTTATAATTAAAAATGATACACAGAATGATTTTCGTGACAAAATTGATACAGCTCAACTTTGTAAGGTTGATAAGTACTATTCAGATTATTTGAACCAGCTGGTACAGAATATTTCACAATATTCCGTTGACTCGGCATCTATCCTTAACGATTTAATAATAAAAATGTACAAATCTCTAATTGTACACTAAACAGTACCAGATTAGTAATCGGTGAAATTTAGATACTATAGCATGAATTAAATTTATTATCTCGTCGAGGTAGATAATTAAATGATTTTCCTGACACTACATTCGTGAACGATATGACTTCATTATTGCTTGCCTTCTATTGATGGTACAATACTTATAAGTTCTATTTGAGAAATAGCTCTCCACAAACTTGTTCGGCTACAAACTAGCTGCAGTGTTGGTATCATTTGTTCCTGGTATGGGACATTATACAGTGCTATTCAAAAGTCTCCTCCCCCCCTCGTATCTTTTGAACGGCTACACTTACATCAATAAAATTTGGAGGGTGGAAATAAAGTGCTGTAAACTTCTCTACGAATGGTAACAGGTGACGTAATAGTAATAGATGGCGTCACAGTGCCACTCTGGCCAATATTTTCAAATGGGACCTTATGGCAAGTGATATCTCGTTTGAAAGGCATCGACATTGGCTACATAGCCATATTAATTTTGTTTGGGTGTCAATTAATTTTAACGGATAAATTGAATAAATACCAAAATTATTATTTCACATTTGAATATTGAAGATTTTTCAGTCCGCCTCTGGTTAGTTGTCAAAAAAATTGACGTTTTTAATTCAATAATATTTGTTGCTTTGCAAAGTTTTTCTAAATAGCTTGAATATTTAATTTTTTTATTGTTTAACGAGACGTTTAAGAGTTTACATAGGAAAAATCTAGAAAGAATCTCTTTGAAGCGGAACGTTTATTTAATGAGAGATACCCAGATCGCCCTATCTCGAGGAACTTATTTGAGGGAGCTTCTTCACAAATTTGAAGCAACAGTTAGTGTTCAAGATGCCAAACGATCTGGTCGACCAACATTTAGTGATGATAAAAAAATTGATATAGTTGCTGAAATGGTAGTAAACCCCACTTTCTCTTCAACTAAAGTTGCGTCTATCTGTGAAGTAAGTAAAAGTACAGTACAAAGAGTGTTGGCTAAAAATAAATTTCATCCATACAAGTTAAAAGTGGTGCACCACCTTTCGGGTGACGACCCCGACAGAAGACTCGAATTCAGTGAATGTGTGACAAATAAAATTAGTCAAAGCCCACATTACACGGAAACAATTTGTTTCAGTGACGAAAGTACTTTTTGCCTCAATGGAAATGTGAATACACAAAATGTAAAGTATTGGAGTGACACAAATCCTCACACCTTTCGTGAATAACATACCCAATTTCCAGAAAAAGTCAATGTTTGGGCAGGTATTTTGGGAAACCACATAGTTGGTCCTGTCTTCCTTAATTCAAATTCAAGCAGTGAAGTTTATCTGGAGATGTTACAAAATGCAATTGAGCCATCAATTCTTGAAATTCTGGAAGATAATCCAGATGAATTCGGCCATCTGGAAATAACATTTCAACAAGATGGTGCTCCTGCACATTATTATGGTGCAGTAAGACGTTACCTGGATGAAGAATATCGAGGTAGATCGATCGGCCGGCGAGGTCCTTTAGAATGGCCACCTCGGTCACCAGATCTTACACCATTAGATTTTTTTCTATGGGGGTACTTGAAATCCAAGGATTATACTACGACACCAGATAGCATTGGCCTTTTGAAATAAAGAATTATTGAAGAATGCAATGCAATTTCAGCTGACACATTCGAACGAGTACGACAAGAGTTTACTAATAGGATGTATTACTGTCAGGAAGTAAACAGAGCACATTTCGAACACTTGCTATAAGAATCCATTGTTGATATTTGATTAATTGAATTTTAAGAAAATAATTTCAATAATTTTGGTATTTATTCAATTTATCCGTCAAAATAAGTTTTAATAAGGGGGGGAGGGGACTTTTGAAAAGCACTGTATAAATCTTCATTTGTCATATTTTGGAAACTGTCTCTTCATTTTGTCATGCTCAATTTATAATTTTCAATAGTGCTCACAAACCTCGTCTCCTGTTAAAGTCTTGATCATTTTGGTGCTGATTTTATTGTTTCTTTGTGTTCCGTTTTTCAAAGTTTTCACAATAATCTTTGGTTTTTACTTTGTTGTTTTCTGGATTCCTGGATTTTCGGTTTCATTTTCTGTTTCTGATTTTTCTTCGTTGATTTCAATCAGCTGAGTTTGGTCGTCTAATGATTCTTGGAAATATTTTCTCCTTCATTCCATTATGTCTTTTCCATTTGTTGGAATTTCTTTTTTCGTTCCACTTATTGTTCAGTCCTTCCTTTTTTGCTTTCAAGGATTCAAAAACTTTGTGGAATAATTTTTGGTTACCTGTGCTATCTTTTTCCACTTTGTTTCCAGAATCTATTCATGAATTCTGTTTTGCTTGTAATGTAATGTTTAACTTTTTCCCCTTTTTTGTATATTTCATGTTGTTTTGTTTTTTGTTATACTTTTTTTCAGATATTATTTCCATTTCCTCAACTTGTTCTTTCATTCCAATATTTCACCATGCAGTTTGCTTTTACCTATTGTCTGATTTAAAGGTCTTTATGTACATTCCTCCTTTTTCCGCGTTCAGATGTTTTATCTTGTTCAACTAATTTTTCAGCTTTTCTTCTATTTTGGGCCAATATTTGAAATGATTATCTCTTAATCCCCACTTTTTAATTGATCCATAAATATTTGAATCTCATGCAATCCAGGACCTCAATTCTACCATCATTCCAAAAGTTTCTGTTTCGAACGAAAAAACTGCATAAAACATTCAATCTATAAATATTGGCAAAATTATTGGACTAAATTAAACTCTAAGCTTCGCAGAATAAAAGAATACATGAGCCCCTGGAGATCACTTCCGATCAAAAGAGAGCAAACGATATTATCGCGCCTTAGATCCGGACATACAACATTCTCTCAAGACTATCTGATTCCACGGCACCAGTGCGCGATAGCTGCAATCAGCCACTAACAATAAGCCATGTACTGAGGGAATGTGATAAGTTCCAGCTTCAAAGGCAAACACATATCTCCAACCAAATGGGTACTTGGTGAAAACTGTGATATATCCCACTTCAACGGTCCATCCTTATGATGTTATATACTCGTAAAGTCATCATCAAATCAAAACGAATGATCATGGAATGTAGTATAATAAAATAATTCAAATTTATGCTACTGTCATTGATGCAGTTATAATTTGTAATGTAAAGTATATTTGTTAATATGCTATTTACTCCTTGAGCACCGAATTGCAATATAAACTTGTGAAATATCCCGGAGCAGAATTCGTGCATCAATTAATATGTTATTTGAAACACTATTTGGATGTAAGCAGGTTTGTTTATATAAAGAGATAGTTAATACGCCAGCTTGTTTATAATTTCGCTTATGTCAACATGTAAAAGAAGATGTAAATAATTATATTGACGAGAGATAATTAGTTAAAATAAGCTGCTCTTCTACTTAGTGGGAAGAATCAAATTTCAGTAACATTGAAGTAATAACAAATAATTGATATTAAAGTGTCTAATTGAAACGTGAACTTTTCGTTCAATCTTTCAGTTTCAATATTGATAGTTGAATTTCTCTAGAATTTTAGTTTTTGGTGGAATAGTCCATATGGGTGATTCATTAAGAATGTCCAATCTCTGAACTGTAGACTAGACCTCAAAATATGATGATTCTGCTTGACATGACTTATGCAAATATTGCTAGTTTCCGAGATACGGGGTGTTCAGAGTTTAAATTTAAATTTTGATTTTCGCAATAATTTCTTATGTTTTCACAATTTCTCTTTGAAAATTGGCAATTTTACGTTTTTTGTCGTGAGGAATCATAAATTGCACTCGAATTGAACATTGCTAATAGAGGGCGCTAGTTACCCTTGTTTGTGTTAATTAAATCAAAGTAAACTTTTTTTAGGCCAAACTTACAACTAAAAAAAAAAAAATATTAAACAGCGTTAAATTCTACAAAAAAAGTTACTCTTTTTTGATTCGTGTAACTCAATCGGTTATCGAGTTATTTGCTCCTAAAAAGTTCGCTTCGCTCGCGATATCAATCAATCATTCTAGATCTCTAAATGAGAAAATTCATTGATAAGCATACTGACTTCCCTTCTTTTCCTCAGAAAACATCATATGGAATAAAAATCATTTTATATTCACGTCTATCAATATACATATATGTTTATTCCCATCCCCTTCCCCTTCTCGAAAAAGTGTCTAATAATTTGTATTCAACATGGAAGCGCTGGGTGGACGTTTCGCAATACGCGCTCGCTCCGCTCGCGATATCAATCAATCATTCTAGATCTCTAAATTAGAAAATTCATTGATAAGCATACTGACTTCCCTTCCTCTTCTTGGAAAACATCATATGGAACAAAAATCATTTTATATTCAGGTCTATCTATATACATACATACATGTTTATTCCCTTCCCCTTCTTGAAAAAGTGTGTACCACATGAATGCGCGCCGGGTCAACGTTTCGCAATTCGCGCTTTTACAATTACTGATTTCAGCTAAACGCTACTGGTCAACTTGGCAAACGCGCATTTCCTCATCATATGATTTGGGTTCTTGTTTACTACTAATCACAACAATCGTTGCCATGACAACAGTTTTTTCATAACTGATTTCAGCTAAACGAGAGTGGGGTCAACTTGGCAACCACGCATTTCTTCACCATATGATTTGGGTTTTTGTTTACTACTAATCACAACAATCGTTGCCATGACAACAGTTTTTCCATAGCTGATTTCAGCTAAACCAAAGTAGACCCACACATACAAAACGAAAGTCATGTAGGTAACTTCCACAAACAAAAAACAATATCATAAATAATTCGGTTTTTCAGGGAAATATAGTTTTTCACTATAAGGCAATATGATGTTTATCGAAATTATGGTTTGGTTAAGATAAATATTTTGAATTTAAGTAAAAATTAATAGTTTTCTTGAAGAAGGAACATTTGTTTCCAACAAAAAAATATAATTTGCTGGAAAAATACATTTTTTATCATTATGAGATTTGATTGTCACAAATAAATCTTTTTCTCGGTGTAAATGAGATTCGTGCGGTAAAAGAGATAGTTGACCCATGAATGATTTCTAGTAACCAGATCTTTGACTGGACTCAAAAAAAGGAAAGACTGGAAGCTCACAGTTATTCACCGTATTCTAGCAGTCACAACCATATGCCAGTTTGCCGAGGTATGGTTTGCAGCTAGTTTTTTGGAAATAGAAATTTCACAACAATACATGAGTGGGCTTGAGATTATGATTCAAAGCTCAAAGATTTTGCCAGTGGATATGGGTTGAGAGTCTTTGTTGAACACTTTTTTATCTAAGCACTTGCAAAAGTTTTGTAGCAAACTTGCGTAGAGACACTGTACATATGAATTAAACTTATTAAAATAAATCTTCTCAATTTTTTGTTATTGGAAATAGTTTTTTTTTATTCAAAAACACGTTTAATGCAGTTTTTATATTCACACACAAATATTCAAACCAACTTAACATTCTAAAATAGCTTTCGGTTGTAGTAAATTTCACTGCGCTAGTATATTTTACGATTATCCCATCCAATATATATCTCCATATATTTGTTCCTGATTGCAACAATTCCCGTATTAAATATATTTGTGTTTGTTTAGCGAAACGTTGTGAAATTTCGATAAAACTAGATTTGGCTCGTTTATAAATAGATTATTTTTATGATTAGCTTTCCGGTGATCAGGCAAAACCGTATTATATTTTCAGAACACCATTGATACACTCATATGGACGTAATAAAATTTCATCGATTTTCTTTTTCACTATTGTTTTTAAGTTGAATATAGGTACATAATTTAATCATTTTAGTTAACATGGTTATATACAAAAGGGTGGGACGAAAGAAAACCTCTCCCAAATTTCAAAGAGTAGCCTTTATACGCATTACAGACGTACCACAAGATTAGGCAAAAGGAATGATGGATGGAATGGCATCCAGATACCATCATTAGACTTGGAAATAGTGCTATTCAATGGTACACATACGGCTCAAAGACAATATAAGGAACCAAACACTCCGAAGGCTTGGGAAAAACCCAAGTAACTTTCAAGCTGAAATACACGCCATGGGAAGATGTGCTCAATTCAGTATTTATGGTGGATCTAGAATGCAGAGGATTATCTTAATGTTGGATAGTCAAGTAGCCACCAAAGTACTCAGTTCTTTTGTAACCAGCTCTGAAATGGAATGGGAATGCCGAGGCGATGTAGTCACAATTGAAGATTCTTCCAGGTGCTAACCTGTTAAGATCGAATGAATGATTCAAGGGATTTGTTCGCGAACTGACCAATGTGTGTAGAGAATCTTCAGCATAACAGAAATAGGCAACGTCAGTCTTCCATGGATAGAGAACCATCCTATTTTACCTACAAATTTTCACGTTGCCAAGAAACGACTAGACTCGTTAATGAATAAATTGAACAAAGATGGTTATCGTGAAGAATATGATAAAGTACTACAGGAATGGCTGAAAGAAGGAATAATAGAAGAAGTAATCGAAGAAGATTACAGATTTCAAGGGCATTACCTTCCCCATCGTCATGTTGTGAAGTTGAATAGTGATACCACAAAATTACGACCCGTGTTCGACGCTTCAGCACGAGAAAATTCCCACAGTCCATCACTGAATCAATGCTTAGAAAAAGGAATGAATTTCATTGAACTAATTCCATCAATCCTAATCCGATTCAGACAATACAAATATGGAGTGATATCAGACATCCGCAAAGCTTTTCTGCAAATTAGTCTAAACCCCAATGACAGAAACTTTCTCAAGTTCTTATGGTACACTTTTGAAAATGAGATGAAGATATTCAGACACACTCGGGTAGTCTTTGGTCTGACTCGCAGTCCGTTTTTACTAGGTGCAGTCATTCAACATCACCTTGAGACAGTATTAGCTGAAAATTCTGAATTTCCCCAAGAATTTTTAACCATGCTTGGAAACAGTTTCTACGTTGATAATAGCATTATTAGTGTTGACTATCATGAAGAAATAAGAAAATTCAAAGCAAAAGCCCAAAATGCAATGATGGAAGCGAAGATGGATTTGAGATGTTGGGAATTTACAGAGAAAGATAATTTCATGGTTGCAATAAAGTTAACATCAGTTCTAGGATTGAAGTGGAATAAATTTACAGATACATTGGAGATCTCATTAGAAAGTATCCAAAATAACGCTATCACAGAGAAACTAACCAAAAAGATGATCCTTTCTACTTTGAGCAGAATTTTCGATGTAATAGGCTTCATTTCTCCGGCCTTGCTGATTCCGAAAGTCTTGTTACAAAACGCATGTAAATTGAAATTATCATGGAACTCTGAAGTACCTGATGATATCAAACAAAAATTTTTTGATTGGTTTAATGAAATCAAGTACTTCAAACGTCAGAATCCCAAGATGGATACGTCCAGAGGTGAGAAAGCAATATAAGCATGAGAGTTTACATTTGTTTTGTGACGCCAGTCAAGATGCGTATGCAGCTGTGATATTTTTGAGAGTAGAAACTTCCAATACAACAGAGCTTAAGCTATAAGTCGTAGGTCGAAATTCTGTACAGTGACTCATCGCTCTTACTGTCCATAAAATCAGTTGCAGAAGCGAACTTCATGAGCGCATCATTTTTGAAGGGCTCTTAATAGTCCTAAATAAAAAATAAATAGAAAATGTTCTATATGGCAACTGCGCTTTAACCAAAGTGTTGATTAGATAGCTCTGACTCACTTTACAGAATTTCGACTATCGAGTATAATTCAATCGAAGAATAGAGTAGCACCAATCAAGAAACTTTCAATCCCTCGTTTGGAATTGCTGGCAACGACAATCGATTCCAAAATTAGGAGATTTAGGATTCATAGAAATAGAAAATTGCAAGAGATTTGAATGGCCTCTAACACGAATTCAAGAAGTGATTGTTGGAAAAGATGGTGTTATTAGAGTGTTACGTCTTGAAGTTCCGTCAGGTAATCAAATTTTGAAACCAATTCAGAGATTCTACCCATTGGAAATTGCCGAAGATAAAGAAGTCGAAAACATGAAAGAGAAAATTTCAGATATAGAGAGAAAGTCAAGTCATGAACTAGATCCACCACAGCCAATAAGTGTTGATAAGGATTGTTTTGGCCATCCTAACAAAATGAATGATGGACTGAAAAGAGTTACTCGCTCTGGAAGAATTGTGAAAACTGCTAACAGACTTGGTTCATGATTAAAGAATGAATTTCTCCGAAATCATTTTGTCTCCGTGGGAAAATGAATAGATTTACGAGACAGTTAGTTACTTTATACTTAGTATATACCTATATGAGATATTTTTCAAATGTTCGTTGTTCAATTGATTGACATAAAAAAGTCACGGTTTTGATTGTAATTGTCAAATATATATTCGAATTTGTCTGAGTGTTTTCATCGACTTTGGAAGCAGCTACTTAATTTAAGATATTCCTTCAATCGGCGATTGATAGAATAAACCAGTTACAAAAAAAGTTTTTTCATTTATGTTCGTTCGAATTAGCATGGCGTCGAAATGAAGCTGCTAATTGTGATATTAATTACTTTAAAAAAGCATATGATAATAAAGGTAATTTTACTGGCAGGGTAGAATATAATCCAATCTTTTCCAAAACGACACAAGGAGGATCAAATAATGCTAACAACAATTTGTGTCCGGTTCGTTTATTTTTAAAAATTATTGAGAAAAAAGAATCCAATCCTTATCTAACAACAACAAGATTATTTTTAACAGTACATTCAAATTGGGAGAAAGGAATATGGTACAAAAATTCACCATTGGGAATTAATACAATTTCAAAATGGACGAAAATATCGGCAGAATCAATTGGTATAGACACAAAAAAAATAAGCAAAAGAAGGAGTTGGTGAACAAGAAGTAATTAAGCTTACAGGACATTCTTCTGCCCATTCTTTGAAACCATATTTACAATTAAATGAAGAACACCATTTCCCACTTATAGAGAACCTTCGAGAAAATAAAAAATAAAGAAAAGGAATCTTCAGTTTCTAACTTAAATACATCACATGCTACAACGTACAATTATAATAATTGTACTTTTTACATAAATAAGTAATTTTGTAAGGTAAAATTTTTCTCTTGTCGTATTCAAGTTTGTTGCATTTAGGTAATTTTGCTCATGACATTTAATCCTGTTAAAAATGTCATTCGCAAAATTGCCAAGCAACAAACTTTCATGACAATCGAAAAATTTTGCCGACAAAATTTTCACTCACGTGGTATTATATATGAAAATATTATCGATAAGAATACTTCAGGTTTGAACCCGCTCACTAAATGTTGGTCAAAAAACGGGTAGTTCATATCCAGGACAATGCACAGTGAATTCACAAGGGTTCTCATGTTGTGAAGCGTAGATGTGAAATATAGGAAACTTGTATCCACTTTTTTTGTTCATCGGTCTTTTATATCAAAGCATATTTGTTGCTGTCAAGTGAGTAACTAAAGAAAATGTTTTGAAAGTGCATCACGTATGAGCTTCGTGATGTTTTCTGATTTCTATATAGGTTTCCGTTTGCAGCATCACAAAATATTTTCTTTTTCATTCATTTAGATCGCTTCTTGATAACATCAGAACGAAGCCAATTGTGAAAAAAAACGTGCTGTGTAGATATATCGCGAGAAAACGTCTGCTATATAATTTATTTTTTGAAGGCGAAAATTATTTCCAATACGTGTAAGATAATATAAAAAAAACCGACTCCTGTATATAATATTCTTAAACTAAGTTAGGAATTTTGGAACCCCTGGCTATACTCGACACTGAACACAGTCTACACTAACTATACTAACGCTCAACACCATTTCACGCGCGTTTCGGTAACGAAATTATCCTCTTCAGAGACTGTGAGGGTAAGTTTTTTCTTCTACGATCCCCGACAGCTTCCGACATCTGTCCGAAGTCGGATCGGATTTACCCGAATTTTATGAATACATAATTTTGTGTCTTCTGTTTATTAAACTTCTCAGATTACGTTCTTCTGTACTATTTTATTTGTTCAAGATATTATTATAAAGCTTTTTTCTAAATTTTTATTGGTGTACTACGTTTCAATTGAATACCTTCTAAAAAATATTATTTTCAATATTTTTTCCTTTTGAAATATTTGCTTAGCAAACCGAAGAACCACTTTTAAGCACCATCGCTCAAACAAAGTAATCATTTTCCTTAAAAGCCACATTCAGAAGTGCGGATTCCCGCAACTTTTAAACCCTTAATTATTTAATTTCATCTAACTTCTAATTACGTTCAAACTCTTACCCTCAAGTGTGGCAGTTCAAAACTTTCTTGAAGATTTCATTTACTGAAAAATCGGTCGGATCAAATCTTGTTGATAGAAACATGGAAAATACGAACAAGTTAGCAAAGGAATACAGGGTTTCGTTAAAAAAACTGAAGATTTGAAGACACAATCTAGCCAGTATTAAATTTTCTTAAACATATGTTTCATGAAAAGGCTGGGATCCTAACCAATCCACTCTCTGTCTCTAGGGGACCAGGGCAGTCAAGGGACTCGTGCTCTACGACAGCTGGCGAACTGTATGTAGCTTTTTCCTATGTGACACGGAGTATACTACAACTAATTACATCTTCATTAGACAGTTCTATAGAAAAATACAGTTGTAGCAGGGGCTGTCACATTCAACTATCATGCTCATGAAACTTATAAGGACCAGCATCAACTATTGAAGTCAAACCTAGCCTATTGAACGATAACTTGTGACGCCACGCCAGATTGGATTCGAGAGTTTCCATTTCGAAAATAACTGGGGTAAATGTGATTTCAGAACTTCTACCTTGTACTGATGGGGTGCAAATTATCCGAAATCGGTATACATACAAGTGATATTGTCCCTTCTAATTACAAACCAGAAGGGTTGGTTATATCGTGAAGGTATCCCAGACCCGTATAGCTTGGAACTGTAATTCATTATCTGTCGGAACACATAGCCCAAGAAGAAGATGTTTGTTCTTTGTGTACGCCCAAGTAACACAATAAGCATAGAAGTAGATTTCGACTTTTGTGTCACTCTTGGAGCTAATAGGCAATTAGAACCGTCCACTAAAGCTTCTACATGTAGCATTCATTACGTAATCTCTGCCTAAGGGGAGCGCGCGGTTTAGCCTTAAAGAAGATTTGAAAGCTATTTAGCAATTCAACCTGTAGGCCTAAATAGCCACAAATTGGCACCAAAAGAGCATTTTATTAGATTTGATTGCCAACATTGGCTGTCAGAGTGATATAAAGAAGCAGTCCTTTAGCCCAGATATGGCTTTCAACGCTTTGAATGCGCAGTTAAACATTTCTCGTGAGAATGTAATGAAGTTTTGTTTTGGATAAATATTAGATTGATATTGGAAATGTATGCCAACAGTTATGTAAGTGTTCACAAAAACAAACATCGTCAACTGTGATGGCAGATCTTTCTTTCAATATATATTATGACAATTATTATTGTTTTTGAAACTGGAAAATATCATTGTGAACCATTAGAAATCTCTGCAAACCTTACTTTTCTGTGAAATGTGAATGAGATACTTTCTGAAAACAGAGGGGCCAGTGAGAACTGTGAGCAAAATATACTTTATAAATTATATTATTTCATTATGAATTACGGTGTTGTCATATTCAATTTTGATACCTATCAATGAATTATAATAAAATACATCCAATTGAAATTGAAGTTTTTCATAGTATTTCTAGTTGGATTGATTGATAATATTTATATATGATGGATTAAATTGATTTATCTTTAACAGATTTTCTGAAATTTGTATCCCAGTTTGAAAACAAATAATGTTCTGAACCAGATTATTTGCATATTCTATATATAAAAATAGTATCATATACCTATCAATATATAAATATAAAAACTATGGCAACATTGCTCATTATCGTGAGCAAACGTTCGGCCATCTCTTTATTGTATTTAATAAGCATTTTTCTATGCCAATACGAAGCTTTATGGAATTAAAAACTAGATAGCTGTTTGTATTGCTTTGTGAAAGCTTTCAGAATTATAAAGTTGAAGAAAAAGAAGATTATTGTGAGGTTATGTTTTGAGTAATAGTTTGTTTTATAGGTCATATTTTATATTTATTTCGTAAGGTACAAGACCCTAGAAAGTGGAGAGAAAATCTTGTGTGTTGCTCCTGAGGCATGGTATGGGAACAACATCGTTTCATTAACATTTCCAAAATAAGCTAAAGAAAGCGCTATCTCAATAAAAACCGTTCCTGGAACGTGCACTTCACTGGATTCCATTTCTAGTAGACTATCATATCGTTAGAATGTCATAAAATAAAATATTTTATTTTACATTTTACCAGAGATGTGATCTACTATGAATGGACCTTAATAAAATTTGACAACAAAGTTTTGTAGTCTTAAACTTCAAAATATTATTGATTGTCTAGTTGTCATATTTTTTCGTTGTGTCAGATAGGGACCAAAAATTATTTTATTAATTTTATTACTAGTGAATCTTGACAACGGTAGCTGGAACGCTACCGAAACGTCGAAATAAAAAATAAAAAACATTATTGTGGTTTGATTCCCAAAAGAATAAGTGATGCTACAAGGAACTCACAGAAGAGACCTTAGAAAGTTGAGAGGAAATTTTGTGTGTTGCTCCTGGATGGGAACAACAGCAACAACAAATTTCCCACCAGGACGCAGTGTTATTAGCCCATCAAGAAAGAGTCCCACGACAAGGCCAATAGAGAGACGTGGTCCAAGAACCAGGAAGGTAATCTTCTGTATCTATAGTTATTTCGTTGTAACTTGTAGCTGCGTTACTACTTTTATGTACACGCCTGTAGTACGCACCTATTCGTCCAAATTTTGTAATTCTCCATCTATTTTTGCTCCAATCTTTCTCTCCATGTTCTATAATGATTTCTGGGAAATCATGAAACCTTACAACTGAATTGAGATTCACAATCACATTAAGGTTAGCAATACTGTGGTTATTTTTTGGAATTAATTTCCATTTGAAGTCCAAATTAATTCCAATACAAAACTTTATAGTATTGCTTATAAATGGCACTAATTGAAGAACCTAAATGCATTTCATAACCACACTAAATTCCAATTTGGCCATTCATTTTTTGGCATTCTTTAAAGTCATTATCTCTATTTTTGGCTTCTTTCCATGACTTACCAGCAATCATTGCTACTTGGTTGCAATATTCAGTCTTAAACAAGATAAGACGTCTTTTGAGGAAGGCTAAAATTATTCTATAAAATAATGCTTTAGAATATGCTAAAATTATATGCTTCGATCTAGCATTATTCGCTTGTTAAATGAAATGTGTTACTTGGGCGGTCTACTATTTGGAAAGTAATTTTCAAATTTATCAGGCGTTATAATATTATCTTTACATTTACCATGAGTCATTAACTAACAGGACATTTTCAGTTTTTTTTCTCAACTCACTCACTTTCTTCCGGAATGTTTGAAGCAAGAAATTGTCTTGAAACCCAAAAAATAATTGTAAAACCCCTTATTGAGCTACTATATCGTGAATCTCTTATTTTTTTTAGGGAATAAAAAAATCATAATGTGGCTTTCATCGCTATAATAAATGTTCTGTTGTTACCGCACAGTTCTGGTCATCAAAACCCTCCAATACTTGATAACGTGAATACACTTTCACAATTCTCTGTCCCCGGTCACTGCAAGCTGGCGCACAGCTTCAAGACACTTTATCATTCAAACATATAGCCGGCGTAAACTCATTCCCTTTCTTGCAAGAACAGCAATAGAGAATGAAGACCAAGAAAACCGCAAACATTTTGGAGTGAAACTCTCACAGTATTTTAGTTTTCCCTTCCAATTGTTGCAGTTTTTTTTATAGCTTTTATTAGGAAACTGGTGGCCACGAAAACCATGAAATTGGTAGCGATGGAAAATCTAATAGCAGTTTGATAAAGGATATTTCCCAAGGACTAATAAAAAAAAGCTGAATTGTTGAAAATAATGTGATGCTTGTCAAAAATATCACCCAAACAATCTTTGCGATGTAAGTACAGTAATTTACAGTAGGTTATTGTGAGGAAAAAGAGAGTATTTCTAGATCCCCTAAATAATTAAATGCTGGAAATTTTGGGAGCTTGTGGTTAGTCACTTATTTCTTCAATATCAGATTGTTCATCACTGTTCACCTCGAAGACCTCAACACATTTCGAAATGGAAAAATCGGAATCTTCGGTGGTTTAGTGCTTCTCCTATAGAAGAATATCCGTTGGTAACATTATTGGACAGCTTTTTTAAGTAGTTTTTTAAGTAGGATACGTCCTGAGTAGGGTCGATAGAAAAATTGATAAATAGGGGCTTTTGCTTTGCTCCTGCTCTCTAGCAAATTCCAACCATTCTAGTACCAGCTGCTGTTATCCTACCGACCGTTTCCTGACACTGATTTTCGTGCACGAGGTAATTATGTTGTAAATAATTTTTTTCCGTCACAAATTCCTACACACCTGACTTCTTTTAATTTAACATTGTCATTGATAGAATCTATTTTTGCTTATTGCTTGCTTAATTGTAGTAAAAGTTTTCTGCGTATTTGTGTACAATTCCGAAATAAAAATTTTCTTGTTGGCTTCACTTTTTGGGAAAAGAGATATATTTGAGAAATTTCAAGGATTGTCGCTGCCAGGGCAGGTAGATTCTTGGGAGGTTCTCAGAGTATTTCGTTGAAACCCGACTGCTGCCGTTTATCTCACGAGAAAATATTTTCAAGAATCTCAAAGGCTGATCGCTGCCTGAGCAGGTGAATTCTTGAATGGCCCTGAAAATATTGAAAAGGAACCCGACCGAAGGAAACAATTCGTTGGAATATATTCAGATATTTGATCAAAGACAACTTGGAATAGTCTCGTACGTGCACGCTGCCTTAGCAGGTGCAAACCTTTCGAGGGTTTTCCAAGGTATTGAGCGAAATAATCTCACGCGTGACCGCTGCATAAGCAGGATCACGAAGGAGAGGTTTTCGGATTCTGTTGTCTAACTTTCTTTTGAGTAACTTTTTAGCACCAACGGCCGTAGTAACGTCAATCTAAAAACAGGTTCCGGTCACCGTGATAACCTGGAATAATCTCGTACAGGTACGCTGCCAAAGCAGGTACAACATTCGAGAGGTTTCCAGGGAGTTGATAAAGTTTCCGTTTACTTGAGTGTTCAAGAGAGTATCGGTAACCGAAGATAGTTTATAAATTACATTTGCTTTGATTAAACCTGTACACAAATATTAAGAAACGCTTCGTTAGACCCCTCTAGTACCTGAATAACGCTTACTTTGTCGAGGTCAAGAACAACAGACCCCTGGAATTACTTAACCTCAATCTGTTGCTACCCTGATAACTCTAGACGCTGCATTTTCAAGAGTTCGGTGGAGTAAACCATCCCAAAAATCTGGCGCCCGAGGAAATCTAGTAGATACTGAGCCCGTGGGTGTCATATTGACATCCGTAATCATAGTAAAGAGAGAAAGTCGTCACACAATCCATATTAAAGCATTTGCCAGTTATATTTTTTTTATGACAGAATCTGCACAGTTTGTGCCTGTTGAGGTTACAGTGTCTTGTTGACATATCAACTACGGCTTTGGCAGTTCTCTTATCTTTGCCTATTCAGCCCTGCAATTTGGCGAGGGTTCTCCAAAGATAAGTTTCTTTTGCTCTTAGCGTGACCGTGCAACGGTATTCCAGAACACCTAGGAAATTTCATACCAGCTTAGAGTTGACCTTCACCCTTGAGTATAGCCTTCACTCAAATAGCACAGTACTATCTAATGAATATTTCTTGAATGCACCCGGTAAAATCTGGACGTAAGATAAAACTTTATAGCTAGTTGCAGTCAAGAATCTGTTAAAAATCCAAATTTGCATTATAATTTGAAATTCTACTAAGCCAAGAAAATAAGCTGGAAATAACCGCCTAATAAAAAGTTGATTTGAAAACTTTACCAATCGACAAAGCACTTGACTCATTTTCTGTTCATAATAGCTTTTTTGTATCAAGAACTTTTTATGAAATGTTCCTTCTCATCTCTGCCGTCGTTAGAGTCACGTTTAATACTCGACGTTATCGGGTCAGTAAGATAACAAAGCCATTAGGCACATTTAACTAACGATTCAAAAATACTGTTGCAGCTGTTGGCACTCAATTAGAGCAGTATGGAAAATCTCGCAAAGTTCGTATCCATCTGGATATTGTTGATTAAATATTCTAACTGTCCTGATACATTCTGAAAAAACAAGATTAATCAATTCGATTTGATAAAATCATCTTAAGTATTCAATTAAACTTGTTTACCATTAACCGGATTCAAGTGGAGCAAAGGTAAACAGACCTAATAGTCCAAACCAAAGTGTGACAGATTAAGGTTTGATGGAAACTTTCAAGAGACCCAGCGCCAGTTTAATGAGAAACGTAGGGTTGTTTTGGATTTAGAGTATGTTGTGAATATATGTCATTGACCTTTTATGCAAAGGAGAGTTTCGAATGATTGGATTTTTTAATAGGAACTACAAAAGATTTTATTCTGAAGTACCTACTCTGTGTTTCCACACATACTATGTATACAGGGTGGGGAGATAGTCAAGCTGTGAGGTATTTCAATTGGAAGTGAGATAATTTTCAAAATAGAACGATAATAAGTTACGAAAAATTAAAGGAAGTGTTTATATTTAAAAACTGTTACTGGGTCGTGCACTTCACTGCCGTTTTGATATATTTAATAACATCGTTTTAAAAGAGGAAAACATATATATATATATATATATATATATATATATATATATATATATATA
>CAJUYG010000682.1:74024-90283 GCA_910591675.1 Galerucella calmariensis | reverse complement strand
AAAAAAAAAAAAAAAAAAAAAAAAAAAAAAAAACTGCTAACTAAACCACTATTTTGGAAAAAATTTGTTTATTTTTGAAATTATGTCATTAAATTGAATATGGCGCGATGTAATTTGTTTATTCAGATCTAACTATGTTATGCATAAACTAGAATCTATTTTTAGTTGACTTCCCTATTCGTGCTTTTCATGCTTTCACAATTTTTAGTTATTCAGGTACTATAGGTAATAGTTATTTATGATATGAGTGTTAAAAGTACATTTTTAAGGCACGCATGTGAATGAGCGAAGCGAATTCTGCAATTCACATGAGTGCCTTAAAAGGTACTTTTAACACGTATATCATACAATATTTTTCCTACAAACGTTCAAAAAATGCAATAATACAGTTTGAATTAAATTCTAAAAAACCTTTATTAATACATCCAAAGGAGATAATTTTAAATTGCATCGTATATTACGTACCTTAGCAACCATTGTTGATTTAATTGTTTACGAATGTTTTGATGCATCTGTCAGAAGTTTGTTAGTTTTATTTAAAACGTAGTTAGGGTTAGGGATTCTTCTTAAAATGGAAGAAAGTAATGAAAATGATCCACTTGAAGACATAGAGCAATCCTCGATTTGTTGCCGAGAAAATCCAGGGTTCAATACGATATAGCCTATAATAAGTTTCAGAAATGGTGTGAAGCAAAATGCGTTTCTGGAAAATATACTGAAAATGTATTTCTGGCCTATTTTGATGAGAAAGCAAAGGTATGGAAGGCATTATCTCTGTGGTCAAATTATTCGATGATAAAATCTATGCTACGTATAAATAGCGACGTAGATATCAGCAAATATATTAAGCTTATCGCGTATTTAAATCGTCAAGCAGAAGGTTACCGGCCAAAGAAATCAAAAATCTTGACTGGAGTCCAAATTAACCAGTTTTTGAAGTCTGCATTAGATGATGAGTATCTTCTAATGAAAGTAGTTGTGATTGTGGGAATATTTGGTGCCTGCCGCAGGGAGGAGCTTTGTCAATTGACTGTTGACGATATGGAAGATATGGGTACTTTATTAATTATTAAAATACCAGATACTAAAACCAATGTTTCACGAAGTTTTACTATTATTGAAAAAATTTATTTGGATCTTTATCGAAAATATGTGGCTCTTTGACCAGCAAATGTCGGACACCGGCGATTTTTCTTGAAATACGTGAAAGGTAAATGTACCAGAAATCCGGTTGGAGTTAATTCGTTTGGAAAAATTCCTGCTGTTATAGCAAGATTTCTGGAACTTCCAAATCCGAACCTTTATACGGGACACTGTTTTCGCCGCTCTTCAGCGACCTTACTTGCCGATGCTGGCGCAAATTTGACGACAATTAAGCGTCATGGGGGGTGGAGATCTTCTACCGTTGCTGAGGGGTACATTGAGGATTCTTTGGAAAATTAGAATTTAATTGCCCAAGAACCGTTGACAGTGCAGCGAACATTACCAACAACATCAATCCGACAACAAACATCCGAAAATATTGTGGCGTCAACCTCGACTGGAAATTCCATTTTTTCTGCGCATCATTCCTCCTTATCCACGGAAAATGGTAAAACAGCAGTGCAGGAAATTAATTTGTTAAATTGCACAAATTGTACTATTAATATTAATGTTAATAAATAAAATCTAAATATTTTGACGTTTGCTTTCAAAATTTGACAATTCACTTTTACCAGCAGTGCCATAAACATTTCAAGGCACTCAATGTCTTCAAGTGACATTTTTAAGGCTTCTATGGAGTGCTAAAAATGGCATTTTAAACACGTTTGTAGAAAAAATATATTATATTTTTATTTATAGCATATCAATTCATAAGCAAAGAAATTAATTCTCAATTTCACCCTGAAATATCTAACAATTTCGTGAACGCCGTGTGAGCTATTCTTTTTTTTTTTAAAGGAGAGAAAATATGGTTTGGTGTAAGAAATGAAAGCAGAAATCATATTTTTTTCATATGAGCGCTTATTGATATTTTCCATAACTTTATTTCATCAAATTATTCCATTGTAACTCAATTTGTCTGAAACCGACCCTAGAAAAGGAGTTGGCAGAAAGCAAACTTCTGCCGGTTTTTGATCCTTTGATAAAAAGGAGAAGTTACACTTGAGTGGCCATTTTTGCTACTCCATTACGATAGATTTATCAAAGGCCGTCTGTTATTTCTGCAAAAATCTTTGAAACCAAGATCATGTCGTGGTTTGTATGTACTGAACTACGTAACTGAATTACAAACTTTCCGTACCAGTGAACAAAGTGAAATAACTCACTCACAATTAACATTATAAGCTTTATAATGGGTTTACTTTGAAGATAATTTAATATAATATATAAACATGAGTCAAATACGGTATGTTTCCCAGCAAACATTTTGGTCTGGGAAATTAACTGCCCACTAACTGTTCCCCTCCCTTAGTAATTCTGGCCAATTAACTTTTTCAGTTAAAAGCCCAGTATATATAGGTCACTACGGCCGACAGTCGGGCCCGAGTCTCTAAGCCTTCATTTCATTTGGAAGGCCATCATTGCCCCATTACAACAATTTGAACACTATTCACTGATATTGTAAAGGCCCATTAAAGGGCTACAATTTAATTTCCACTTCTATATTCATTGGCCCAACAGCCTGGAAATTACATTTAGAACCTACATACACTCAACAGTGCAACTCCTGGAGACAATTTCTCACTTTCAATTTTGATCGCCATACACAGTAGGTAAAATTAATTTCTGTTGGCTATCTAATTCGAAGGAAAGAAATTTGTCACCAAGTAAAGTTATGGAACCATAACACAAGCCATCCAATAGATAATAAACTTTCTCTGCCAGAGACTAAAATTATAGCTTAAAAAAATGTAATGTGAGTTTCCATGTTTAGGGGTTGATTATTTTAAGACAACAAACATTTTTAAAACATACATATAATTCAAATAAATACATTTGATACGAAAAAAAAAAACAGTTCTAAAAACATTTTTAACTTAAAAATAAAATTGTCTTTTCTGACTAAGAACTAACAAAATCTGTCTAACAGTTGCAGAAAAAGTCATTTAAATTAGTTCAGTCCGGGGCGTAGTACTCAATTGGAGATCTTCTTTTATTAAGTCTAAATATTCTTATCACACTTTCGATATTTGCACTAATAGTGCCTATTTTTCGTTAGTTTTGAACTAGATAGTTTAACCACATACAAGCAATAAAATTGAGCAAATATCTCAAAAAACTCAAATTATTCAATTTACATAGAATCTCTATAAAAGTAAAAAATACATCTAATACTAGAATTCGTTTAGTGGCCTCACATTTATGAGACATAAAAGGTTCCTTAATCAAGTACTACTCCCCTGACTGGACTAATTTTAACAAATATTTTATGGTATATGTCGTCGCTTTTCTCTTCCCCCTTCTCTATCGCCTGCAGATCGAAGCCACATTTTAATTACAGATTCTACATCAAATACTGTTACATTTCTTGATAGTGGGTTTCTTCGAACTACAGCTAAAAATTATACAGCAATTAGTTTTGGACCTAGGTAAAGTATAAAAATCAATTCTTAAACAAATTGAATTTGTTTAAAACTAGACTAATTCAATATTGCCCTATTTCATAAAATGGAGCGTTAAAAGTAATAAAAAAATGAAAACTTGTATACCTATTATAAGTTTTATAACATTTTTAAGTTCTTTAAAGGAAGAACGGCCATTCCTTCCACTCCAATTCATCCTCAATGCCAGGTCATGTGATATAAGCTTGCTTAATGCTTTTCGTGTCGAGTCCGCATAGTCTTTTCCTCCAACAATGGCATATGTTCCACTCTACAAAAATTATGTAATCATAAAAAACTACACTCACATTAGCAAGATGAAATGTGTATGTACTAAAATCAGACTGTATAAACTCAATTAATTCAAAAAATAATTTTAAACATACCACTTCTGAAAAAATAGCATCGTCAGCTAGTGTTGCATTGAATGCTTCTAATGATGTAATGTCTTTTGCTGGTAAATTCTTGATATGCTCATTTTCAGTTTCTCTTATCAGGGGTGAGTGTATCTGCTGAACCAACAACAAAACATATTCAATATTTTTTGACATTATTTCTTGTTTTGTAATCAAAGACTGCACCATTGCTGAAAACAAATAAAATATAAAAAATATTTGATTTTGTTATTGATAGATGGATAGGAAAAATATTACAGATCAACTTGAGACTAGGAGTGCAATTACAACTAATAATATATGTGACAAGTTGAATGGTTCTATCAAAGAATAAATGGGCCTCAGTCAGAAATGTAACTGGTAAATACCTTTGGTCTTTTTACAGCAAGTATTAAGTTGGTTAAAGGTGACAACTGGTTCATCAGCTGTTAATGTAGTTTCAAAAATGTCGTCCTCACATTCCTGGTTTACATATTTCTGTCTACTAGATGGTGTATATTCTAAGCTATCTTTGTCACAGCTCCGGCTTAAAGAAATTGTAGAAATTGTACAGGCTGTGCTATTCTGATCAGACTTTTGGCTGGCAGACTTTCTTGTGGAATCTGTTTTACACATCTGGCTTGTGTAATTCTTTTTAAAATTTACATAGCCCACGTCTTTTTCAGATCGTTGAATTGTTGGAAGAGGGGGATTTTTAAATGAAGGTACATCTTCTTCGTCACTATTGATGGACTCTTCAAAACTATCATATTTTCTGTTTTTAATTATTCTCCTCTTTTCTGATTCATCATTTGAGGAAACAGAAGACATATCTTCTAGTTCTTTCAACTTTTTTATGGCAGACTCATAAATATCTGAAAGTTCAAAAGATGCATTTTTAACATTTTAAAATAATATTTAAGAGTGGAAAACCAAAGATTAGTCACAAAGCTACTTACTAGTTCTAAATTTTACTTTGATGCTGCATAAAACACATTTACTTGTTTGATATTCAGTTCCATTGATAATAGCTTTATTTAATTCTGCATTTGAAGACAGACAGTTTGGCCACCAGCATGAAGCATTATTGAATTCATCATAATACAACCAATTTGATGGGATCACTGACATAGGGGTATTCCCATTTTTTGTTTCTTCTGGAAATTCAGCTACAATGTACTCCCTAGAATTGTTAATGAATGTACTTTTAGATAATCTTAGGGCATTTGTGTATATGAATATGCATTTTGCAGATTTATACATAGGTATTATTGATGAAATATTGCTTACATTCCATTAACATAGTAATTGGAATATCAACTTTTTTAGCATAATAAACCAGAACTACCAAAACATAAAATCAGGTGCACTTTCCAATATTCCACACGTATGTACAAAAGTTAACAAATTTCAGTCTATATTTATTTATACATAGGTACACTACAAACAATTTTTCATAAATACAAATTATCACAATAGATGTAACAGTGGCATAAATATTTTATGTAAACCTTGTTGCAAAACTATTCCTTTGGATAAAATACTTTCAACAGCAAACTGCTTGATACTTGAATTAACACAACTGATTTCTAACCATGAAAGTAATGTCGAGTCTGTTGGATAAAATGTAAAAGGAGCTACGGTAGTATATTCCACTCCTAATATCTTAATATCTTTTTTTGAAGCAATAATGTATTTGACTTCAACTATTTTTCTATTTGTTAAAATTACAAAATTGTCACCACTCTTAGTTGTGATTATTGTATTTTGTAAAACTGCTTTTTTGAAAAAGTGTATTTACAATATTTTTCACGAATATCATAGGATAATTTATCTAAATTGGTTAATGAATTCTGAACAAAGGGTTCACTTTTTCCTTTATCTAAAATATGAATTACATCATTCTCCTCTTTAAGTCTATTGATAATTTGTTGCAGAGAATGATTTGATTTCCTCAGCTTTCTTTTTAGAGAGTATAAAAAATTTTCAAAACAAAAACAATTGATTGAATTTAAAGATCCATATTTTTTTGCATCATCTGCTATGTGAATCATACTGTGTAAATTGTATGTACAGAATTGTTCACCATAAATTGTTATAGCATGTTTGACAAAACCTAAAAGTAATTCACTGGCAAAAGAATTATACAAGCCATTCAATTTACTTGACAACAATATAGTCATAGCAAAACTCAATATCAGGAAGTTTGAATAAATATGGGATGGCAACAAATCTTTTAAAATCACAGGTCCAATATACAATAAAAACTGCCTATATTCTGTTGCTTTCCATCTTTCCAATTCATTAAGTGAACGAGGCTTCCTGTTAAAATCACATGGCCAATGTAATTTAACTGATTTAATTTCAGATTCAAATTTTACTAGTTTATCGCCTACTATTCTAAATAACCGACTTCCATCCCTCCAGTAAAAAAGTAATTTCCGCATAATTCCTAGGCACACAGAATGCATATAGTCAATAGGAATATCACTCACTAAATCAATATTAAGTCTACTGAGAGGAGTTTCTCCTCTATGATGATTTTTATCTTCTTTTGTAATAAAACTATGACTGCTTCGTAACTTTGCCTTAAAATCAAGGAAGAGCATTCTTCTGTCTTTGGATACACCATGTACCATACACTTGTCACAACCAGAAAAACCATTATGTCCTTTAGTGTTTTTTATAAATGAACGTGCTGGGGTGTCACAACATACTGATCTAATAGATACTTGATATTTTTTCCCATCAATTACACAACCCAAATTTTGAAGATTTTGAAATTCATTTATGAATTCATGAAAAAAATCATTCAAAACTGGTTTATTGGGACCACAATATATAGCAATAGGAAATACCAGCCCACATTTTTCAAATGAATCAACCTTACAAGCTATTGGCCAAAACGATATCTGTGTACTTTTGTGTAGTGGTATTCCATCTACACCAATATCCAACTCAAAACTATCACTCACAATTTTAAAGTTCTTAGCTAGAGATTTTAACTTATTTTCAAGTCCAAAATAATAGAATTCTCCACCACCCATTGCTACGATTTTATTTGAAACTGGAGTTTTTAAAAGTGTTCTAGCACACAACGGCAAATCTGCTAGATCAGGATTGGTTGAAAACCAAGTAAGAAGTTCTGAAAGTGCTGTATGGGTGATATTATTCCTTATTGCCCAGTTCTGTAAAAACTTTTTAGTTTCAATTGGGATACTTTCACTAATAGTTTGGTTATCATCACTAGAAGAATCATAATAAACTGATGATTTGAAATCACTATTGCTTTCATTCTCGGCTCTAACTATATTTTCGTTATCGCTGAATGTTGCAGCGTTATCTTCAGCATCATTTAAATTTACGGTATCAAAAGCTGTTTGTGGTATGTGGTTTCCACCATCACTGATAACCGAAGTTTTCTTTAAGGAAATTACCGGTTTTTGCTGCCTACCCAAATCATCTAAATCAAGTAGGTTAAGCATCTCATTACACTGACTTTTGATTTGTCTGTAATAATAACTTTTACTTTTATGTTTGAAAGCCATCCTGAACTAATTACGATGGGTTAATAGTACCTAATACTTATGTTCTAATAAGGCGGCAAAAAAATTGAGGTTAGTAAACTACTTCGTATATGGTATAATATACTTACTTTTGATCATCATCCTGTTTAGACATGGTATATGTGGTCTGTGATGGTATCTTGCCAGTAATATAAACTCATATATTCACTAATTAAAATATAAACCGCAAAAACGCCGAAATTACTTGTTGCACACCACGCACATGCACACCATTTATTTTGTACACTCACTTCACCCCTATCGGCTGACGGCTTAACTCATGTGCCAAATGTCATTTTTCATGCCTTGTACACTGTGAAGATGCCAGCCACAAATAACACTTGAAATTTATTTTCCCATAACAGGCAAGTATGGGCCAAATGTTTACCACTAATGAAGTGTTAACAGTTGTTAAAAGCAGATTAAAAAAAATAACAATTAATAAAATGATGTTTTGTGAAAAATTGAAACAAAGAATGACATAGGTAATCTCAGGACTAGTAATGGCCCTTCACATGTTAGCTAATACTATGGCATGTTGTCGCTAATAGATAATAGGCCTTCAATGTTTTTTCCTGTAATGGCCCATTACCGAAGAAAGAATGTTGGCCTGATAAATATTTGCCACCCCCATCATTTTCCCAGCAAATACTACAATGGGCCGGCTATTTCCCGGACTTTCATTGTTTGTTGGGTTATTTCATTGTTAAACGTGCTTCTGTACCAATTGCTCTCAGATCTTGGGACTGTAACTAGAAACGAGCAAGTATAAAACTGATAGGTATCAACCGGAGGTTGAAAACTGTACCGCAGGTTGGTTAGTCGACAATCAAATACTGCCTTCATGAAACCGAGTCCCAGGGCTGTATCCACCCTTCAATTCTCAACAAACTGATAACTAACAAAAATATGAACTTAAATATACTGGAAAAATATTGGCAGCTAGGTAATCTGAATCTAGGTAAATTGTTCGAAATCAATTCTTCGAAAGTCAATTGTTCGAAATCAATTATTCGAAAATCAATTCTTCGAAAGTCAATTCTTCGAAAGTCAATTATTCGAAAATCAATTGTTCGAAAATCTATTGTTCGAAATTCAATATTCTGAATAGAATATACAAAAATAGATAGATAGAAGTTTTCATTACTTTGTTTACCTTATTAAATGTTTGTTAAGCGTTTATCTCTTAGAAATCTTTTGCGATAACGGGAAATCCTCATGACAACGGTAGGTCTAAATTATATATAAATACCTATTAGGGTAGATTTTATAAATAGGTAGGTACCTAAATCTGGCTTAAAACAACGATACGACAACGATGCAGAATTTTCTTTAAAAATAGGTTGCTAAATGCACTAGCTTTTGTTCCCGTACAATTTGTAGAAAAAGCATTTAACGAACTAGACGATGCAGGTCTATTTTCAGAAGAAGTACAACCGGTGGTCGATTATTTCGAAGATACCTGGATAGGACGCCCTCACAGGAGAAACAGGCGACGATCTCCCTCATTTTCTCATCAGATGTGGAACTGTTTCGATGGCGCTATTGCAGGACTACCTAAAACGAATAACGCTGTAGAGGGTTGGCACAGAAGTTTTGAAAGTCAAATTTCGGCCATCCATCAAAGTATCTGGAAATTTGTGGACGCTATCAAAAGGGAACATTCCTTAAATGAATTGAAAATAGACCAGTATACTGCAGGAGCACCTACGCCAACTCCAAGAAAAAAGTATGTTGATTGCGCAAAACGAATATTAAATCTGGTAGAAAATCTCGATCCAACCAATATTTTAGATTATCTAAAAGCAATAGCTCATAACTTGAGTTATTAATTTATATTTTATTGTTATTAAAAAAAATACCAAAAAAAAATAAACAAAAAAATTATGAAAACCGAAAAAAAAGACAAAAAAAGAAAAAAATACCAAAAAAGAAAAACAAAACAAAAAATACAAAAAAAAAAACGAAAAATTAAACAAAACTTCTAAACACGCCTGCTTTACGCTGACAGTCCTAAGCCTGTGCCTAAGTGTGAAGGGAAGTTCTTTTTTATTTAAAATTTATTTAACATAATTTTTAACTATTCGTTTCTTACATTTATACTAAAATTTACCACAACATAACTTCTAAGTAGATAACCACAACGTAATAAGATCTGGTGGAGGTTTTTTGTAATAACAATAAAGAATTTTCAACTGAAATTCGGTGTCCTCTTAAATTTAATAAATCTATTCCAGATATTTGATTTCGAAAAATTGATTTCGAACAATTGAGTTTTGAATAATTGATTTTCGAATAATCGGTCATTCGAAACATTGATTTTCGAACGATTGATTTCGAACAATAGACCTTTTTAACGGAAGACATCTTGTGGTTACGGCGACCGTTCTCCACCTATAGATTTATATAGGAGCTAATAGAAGCTAACTGTAATATTAAATGGAAACTGTAACTTGGAGCTTGGACAGGTGTACCTAAGATTACGGCAACGTTATATTTCTTCCAGAAAAATAAAAGTATAAATTGTATTTATTCCCTGGACGAGTCCCTAAAAAAAGAGAAGAAATATACCGTTGCTGTAAGCTTAGGCACAGCTGTCCAAGTCCTAAGTTACAGTTTCCATTTAATATTACAGTTAGCTTCTATTAGTTCCTATATAAAACTATAGGTGGACAACGGTCGTCGCAACCACAAGATGTCTTCCGTTAAAAAGGTCTATTGATTTCGAATAATTTACCGGTACCCAGGTAATCTTATGATGATAATTGAGGTTATGTTATATGTAAATGTGATTACCATAGTATAACATTTATTTATTGCTTTGGTAACTTGGCAAATTCACATACGTACTTCAAGTTTACACGTTAGTAAGGTGGTTAATAACTCGCTTGAGGTGCGAATGCTTATTCGTCAGAGTTACTGTTACTGACAAGAAATAGTACAGTATCTTTTTTTCGATTTCCGTCTACTTTAACCACCTATTAAATTGATATCTCTGTACACCTGTATCTCTTGTTCTTGACTTTTGATGAAATCACATAACTTCTCTGTTTATTGATGCTTTTTCAGTCGTGTGACAATTAAAGTATTATGTTATTCAATTCAGAGCAGGCTATAGGCATCTTAATTTTTATTGTTCAGGCACAGATTATAAAGAGAACAGATACGAGTCCCGGTGAAACATCAAACGATTTTCAGCTCCGTCGTCAATGACCTTGGACCTTTAACTCGGTATGGCCGCGATATTGCCAGTTTGAAATATTTTCTGAATTTCTTACCAAATTGCACTGTTGACTCGGGGACAATAACAATTTCTAGTGCCGGATCTAGTTTTTTGGAAGTTTCCACTAAATTTTTAAAACTGCGCCATGAATTAAAACAATAATCATAATCGAATATATATATTTATGTATTTATTAAATACCTATAGGTACATTCCTATGATTTGTTATAAATAGTCATTACTCTTGGGAGATTAATTAACCCTCGGGAGGTGACGTGATTAATTTATACATCACCGGTGACGTCGGTCCAACAGACCGGTAGGTCCAAATAAGTTCCAGTGACCATTGAAATTACAAATGTACGATATTATAACATTTTAATGATTAAGCAACCTGCAAATAACGTGAAATAAATGTTTGCTTAGAAATAAATAATATAAGCAGATTAAGTATAAGATAATCAAACAACAAAATGAGAAATAATTCGTATGAAAAAACGGAACAAATAAAGAGTTCACTTTCCAAGTTGACTTAAAACAACATTTTCATAGTCTTTCCTCAGAGCAATGACTGCAAATAATGTTTGCATGTTGCAGACAGAGAAACTTATTGCAGACTGTGCAATAATATTCAGTTTTCCTATTTTGTTTAGATGTGCAAACTTGACAACGCCCAGTACATGCTGGATCGTTGTTTTTCTTAGATTCAATTATTGGAAGTTTCCACATTTCTTGAATTCTGTCTCGAATGTGGCGAGGAATATGATGATCAGCTTGCCTTCTTATCATATGATTTTTTGTAAGGCCAATGGACATATTTGTCAAAAACTTCCTCCTGATATACATTTTATCTTCTTCTTGATTACATTTGAGAATTATAAACGCATTAATTCCAGTCCAGTAGAAGAGGTAACTTGTGCTCAATTAGTAATTTTTCACATAGATCCACACTAGTGAACCAGTTGTCGGTAGTTACATTCCTTCGAGCTCCGCTAATGGGCTCAACGAGCCTATTCACTACATCAATGGCGGAGCTGCCGAAATGCCACTAACATTTCGTCTATGGTTGTGTGATGAGAAAGACTAAATTTTTTTTTGCAGTTTTCATTTATTTGATTGAAAACGTCACGGATTGGAGCCAGTTTATCTAAAGCTTTTCTAGCATCTCTTGTTTCATGATCATCAAATCTAATATGTCTTAGAAGAAACATGAAACGTTGCTGTGACATCGTGAAGCGAAACAGTTCCGGTGAATCCCCAGCCGTACTAAAAAGTTCATCACAATTCAGTCTATTCATCTTTTTCATTCCAGCCAGATACAACAAGCCTATCAACGCTTCCACTTCCATGGCATCAGTGGGTTTTGTATAAGTTTCTCTTACCAAACTCCTGTTCGCTTCCAGAACCTTCATTTCTTTGTTCAATATGGTCATACTCGTTATCATCACTGTTGTCGTCATATTGAAATGTATTTCCTTCTTCTGTATCTGGCACAAGTTCATCGACAAGTTGCTGCAACCAGGCTTGGTTTTTTTTGTAACTCATTTTCCTAAATAAAGTCTATAATAAGTTGAAATTCACAAAAATTTTAATACTACCTTTTGAAAATAAATACGCCCTCTTCGGTGACGTAGGTCTATAGTTCCGTCTACGACTTGAGTGACGTACGGTCTGAGAGACCGTGACACTTGTTTTACGTCTAAGACACTTCGGACAAAACTGAGTCGTAGCAAGGCGATAGATAGGTGAATTTAACACATGTACTCGGGCGCATTGATCGTCCGGCCTATCGTGGGCGTAACTAGGTAAATTTGTCATAGTCATCGGTCTCACAGACCGCACGTCACCTCCGGAGGGTTAATAAATACATTTTTAGGAAACACAAATAATTACAAAAATCAACCAAATTTTAAAGTACAAATAATTCTTAATTCATTTATTATCAAAGGGAATACAATATACACCTATGCATTTTGATAATAATTTGTAGCACCAGAGTTAATATCAAAAACTTAAAATTTTCTTCATCATAGGCCCGGATATCAAATTATATACTCTTATCCCTTGGAAATCGAAAGAACTTTATTTTTCTTTCCGAATAAAATTTATTTGCACAGTCTCTGTATGGACAATACACTCCGCCGTGATGTTTATTCATTTTATAAGAATAATAATCTATACAACTATATTTTTATAGTTAAGGGGCATCTACCAAATTCGACCTTGCACAATTATGCTTTGTATATTTTTTTGTTTCCCTACGTCCTCACGTTTAAGTTCACATACCGAAAATTTCATTAGAAATATGAAAGCTCCGCAACATGTGGGTAGCCAAGCGGTCCAAGCAGATTTTGGTTCACGTACTACTCTATAAGCTTCGTCAGTACTGAACTGGGAGACCGCCGAGACCGGCGAGCGTTGTATCAACAATGGAACGGCACGCGACTACCGAAGCAGAGAGACAATGTCAGTCATAGAAGGATAGAAAAGCGAGAGATGGATTTTTATCCGATATTTTAGTGGTAGCAACCGAATTTCAATAAGGAATTGTACGGTCAAAAGTAATTTGAGGATTCTGAGATTTTTATATAGTATTCATAAAGCTTCAAATTAGACTTCTTATCAATTAGTTTTTCCATTTAATCCATATTTAATTTTTTACAAGGGCTCAAACTTTGATTAATATGTGTAATTACCTCATGATTCGTATTTTTTTCAACAAAATTTGGTTAGCATTTCAAAGTTTTTATTCGATGTGAACTCTAAGTTCAACATTAATCTACATGATATATTTTTTTCTTAATTTTCAATACATCCATTACCTCAAAATTCTTTGCCGAAAATACTTCGATATTTTGTCAAATCGCTACCGATAGATTCCCCTTAATATCACCACAACGCACAATCGATTAGTCAAATAACACAATCAATATCGCCGATTGAACACCTTCAAACAATGAAGCAAACAAAAATGGCGTTATGAATTTCGAGCATGTTTTGACGTTTTGATTATGCTAGGTTAGGTTAGCCGTCACAGTTATTGTGCATGGTTGCCAAGGATGTGGTTTGTGGAAAAAGTATATATTTATGGTATGATTTTCATACATTATAATCTTTTTCATCGTGTAATTCTTTTAATGTTAATAAAATTGATTTAAAACAAGTAATTATCGAATATTTGTATCTGTATAACTATCACACTTAAAAAAATGCTTGTAAAATATTTGACCTATGATCGTAAAATGGAGGAAATATTATTCAAACTGACAACCCTGTTGACAAATTTCGCGAAACAGCCCGAACGGAGTCGACATTAGACGATGGGCATTTAAATGGGTATGTCCACCCATCTCTCTCTCTTTTTACTGTTTTCTGTCAAGCTTTCGTATCTGTTCTCTTTATAATCTGTGGTTTAGGGTGGAAGTTTTATTCCAACAAACAATGTCAAGACAACGTATAATGAACGACTGTAATGTGAGGTGTACCCGTTAAGCTGAAGTTATTTATTAATACAGCTTTGAACTTGCCAGTCATGTAAATCAACGTTCGGTTTGGCTGGAAAGAAGTTTGGTTGAAGTATACTCAGTCTATTCCATTGTTGTTGAACTCCTAACATTTATTTTTCTTCATGTTTGTCGTTGAAATATGTAAAAAATGTTTCAATTATTGTAAAATTTTTGTGTATTGAATAAAATATATAAACTTGATGATAATTGCTTTATTTTTACACTACAGGCATTATTCATTCATTTTTCTACCATTTGATTCTCTTTTTTAATATTAATCTGATGTTGAGTAACCTTAGATGAAATATCAAAAATTTTACCATAAATGCCATTTTACAATAAAAGTAAAATTACAGTAACTTTGAATATGCCGCCAAAAACTGTAAAGCTGCAGAAGTCTTTTTTTTCGATGTTTGCAAAGATCACAACCATGTCAAAGATGTTAGAGAAACTCTCGAGGTGGTACCTCCCATACAAATATTTCACCATAGGGAGTGCCACGGGTTAGTTTTCTATCTATACGTGAGTTATCTGTGATTTACACAGTTAACTCACTGCGCCATGTGTTATTTGTGAAGTTTACACAAATAACTGACTCATGTCGAAACTCACAAACTTCAACTCCATTTCTATTTTCCATTTCTATTAAGTTATACAGTTATACACAGAATACGTGTGCAGGTTATTTTGCTTTTTAAATATTTTCTATTCAAGTAATTATTATTAACCATTGATTTCTTGTCACTTTAAACCTGAGTAATAGTCTTCATTTGTAGAAAAAATGTGAGAAATTTGTTAAACTGGAGCTCGCTCAAAAATTAAAACTAATTGAGCTAATTTAAGAATGCTTCTGTTTCAATAAATCAGTTTATTGAAAATCATCAATATTAATCAGGTGAGAGCATCTGGTAAGGACAAATTCATTTTGATAATGCCTCATTAAGCAAAATAAATCTCCAAAATGAAAACGTCTTTATAATACTTCAATTTATAAAAAGTTAAGAAGATTATTGGCGTGTGCGCGCCTTTATTGAGTTGGCAATAAATTTTTCTTCTTGCTTTCTTATCACGTTATTTAGTGGAGTGGGCCATTTTTCATAGAATCTTTCATTTATTTTCTTATGTTGAAACGAATGAAAAATCCCTAAGGAATCTGTTCCTCGTTCCGACATGACGGACGGGATAAATCCGTCCTTAATTTTCCAATAATATTTACGGGGTGTCGAAGACTGTTCATGTTTTAAACAAACCTCGGGAGATCTTAGACTAGGAACAAGTAGACAACTTTAAATTGTCATTTAATTTAACAAACATGATAAATGACTACCCTTTAACTAAATATAAACTGAGTAGACAAAGTCAAAATAGTAAGGTAGCTAATCCAGTTGATTTTAAAATAGGGGATTCAGTTTTAGTAAAGAGGGAAAATAGAACCAAATTCGAATCTCAATATATAGGTCAATTTACAGTCACAGAGGTGAGTGAGGTTAACTGTAAAGTCAAATTAGAATCAGGTGTGATAAAAGAAATACATAAAAACAGAATCCATCCTTATTGTAAAATGACTTAAAAATTGTAAAGGTAGAAAGTGCGGGTGTGTTTACAAACAACTATGAATAGTGTAATAACAAACACCATAATCAAGTAGTGATAGTAAATAAAAACATTAAGTGAATATAAATAAACAAGACAAACAACTGAGTTATCGTAAACAATTTTAAAGACAATGGACATACATTAGTTTATAAATATGTGACCATAGGTTAATGACATTATTTAATAATCATCTATCATCTATTCTTAGGATATTTGTAAATTTATTTCATTGGGGGAAAGGAAGCTCAACGGAATTTATTCTTTGTGTAAAAGGGGAAGGTGTGATGCCTTTTGGCCGAAATATTAAGTTATTAATTATTATTATGAATGAAGACATAAATTCCCTTGAAGCTAATTCCAATAAAGCATGAATCGTTTATAAATATGAAATATAAAGGTCGCACGTACGA
>CAJUYG010000682.1:22647-59024 GCA_910591675.1 Galerucella calmariensis | reverse complement strand
AGTTTGGTGTTTATTTTTTATTAAAAATTAATTAAACGTCAAACTGACAACTGGATTAAAAATGTCGCGAAGATTTGGTATTGCATCTAACGATTCAATTAATTTACAAATTATACTTTTCACAACTATAGTTTTAAATAAAAATGAATAATATTTGATTAAAACTAATAAAGTTTGTATTGAAAAGTATTAAGCGTCAGATTGACAATCAATTTTTTGATATCTACAAAGTAAAAAATTATCTTATCGAATATTCGAATACGTCTTGATAAATACTCAAAATTATGTCCTAGAGAAACCTTCAAGCGTCTTGCTGAGGCGCTGAGCGCTGAGCTTTTGTTGAACTACTATCCCTGAATTCTGAAAATATTGGAATTTGTCCATTATTGACCTAGGTTGATAATAGAAAAAATTATTAACCACTAATAGAGAAATTCAACTTCTCAGTTGGCTAGAAGAAGCAATAATTAACAACTTCACAGCTAGTAGTGGAAAAAACATGTTATACTAGAGTCTATGCAATTAATTTCATTTGGCGCTGTAGATAATAAAGAGCAAAATTTCTATTTGCCATAAAAACGCAACCGAACAATTTTTCATTGGAGATCCTTTTTAAAGGCCCGCAAAAAAGAATTCCAAAACTTAATTTATAAAGAATGGTGGACTAGTTGACTGTGTATATTCCATAGAAAAATCTTTTTACTGCTCACATTAATAAATTAAATGAGACAGCAATGAATTACTCCATAAAAAGATAAAATATGAAAAGCCAATGAAAAAAAGTAAGAGCCGAAGCTAAAAAGCATCTAAAGACATGATAATGACACGGAACGGTAAACTTATTTCCATTTTTCATTTCTCGTATTTTTATTGATGGACTTTTAAATTTATGTTACTCATGTTTATGAATTTTTATTCCATTGGGGGTAATCGAGCCGATTATTTCTCTTATCATTTGATGGCTCCATGAAGATTACCAGTGGCGGCACTCAGTTTCTTTACGAAATACTAAAATTATTTAAATTAAAATTAAACAAATTAATTGCTGCGACCCTTACCACCTTGAAGTGGATATTAGAATTTGATATAAATAAATAAGTCACTAGGGTCACTTATTTTGACATGTAAACTAGAACCCTAGGATATAAGCATAGGAGATTTCTCTGAGACCTAAAAGATCTATTCTGCTCACCTACTTTTACTTAGTTTTTGAAGAAAGTCTCAGAGCCTAGTAGCTTCTTTAATCCCATGCCCTGGAAGGATTTTAGGATATCTGCAAGCTTCAATTAGGTATCCAGTGGTATCTTAGGTGTTGTGTCCTACAATTCTTATTTGCTTTGAAATTTGCGAGAATGTGGATGGAGGTTTCTTTTTCCATGCCACAGAATCTACATTATTCTTCCTCCATTATTTCGAGCTTTTTCAGGTGCCCATTCAGGCGACAAGGTCCCGTTAGGATGATCCCTGTTGAAACTATTAGTGCAGTTTTACGTTGACTTATGCATTCATTTGATCTAAAAAGGCTGTAGTTACATAGCAAAATTTTTGGTGATATAAGCCCTCTTAGATATTTCCAATGGGCCGGTCTCCTTTTTTTCGGCTTAGCCTATTTTTCCCAATATTACAATGGAGCTGATTTCGCAAAAGGGTTCCGGCCTCCAAAAGAGTGTTTCAGTTCCCCTGTTTGCTGGTTCATCTCATATTTCATTTCCTTTCATTCCAGTGTGTCCTGGAATCCGCGGTAATATGCCGTTCTTGTCTAGTTCAATGAGTTTGCTTAGAAAGTCTCATACCATTTTACACAAGAACTCAGTCCTTAAACGGCTGCTCGACTATCTGACATGATGATAATCCTTTACCTTCTATTCCTTTTATAATTACCCTCTTTTCCTATCTAAGAGGCAATCGAACAATGGAAAATGTAGAGTATACATTTGTTCATTTGCGAAAAAATATGTTCAATATACTCTTAAATATGGAAGCTTCAGTGAGAGTTTACAAGGACTCAGATGGAAGCACGTTGGGGTGAATTATATTGAAACCATCACAACAACCACTAAAAATCCTCCCAGTCAAAGTCACAAAGCTTCTGGAAGTGGGAAATATGGAAAATGGGATGGAAATACAGTCTAAGTGCTCAACGAATGTCAAAAATTATCAGTAGGTATCGCTAACTTTGTGATGCAGTTATTGACATACATTTTGCGAAATGTTCAGCTTAATAGGAGAATTTCAGAATTATTCAGTAGCATTCTATTTCATAAAACTAGTATATCACTGAGATAAGTGGAGCTAGTCTTTTTAAAGCCTCTTCCCTTATGTATAGTATTCTCTTTATTCAACATGAATAGACAATTTTTCAAACTTATGTATTGATATCGTTTTCCTATTTCGATTTGAATCCTTTACAAAGTCGTCGTGCCACAGCCACTGACAATTACCTTTCATTTCCGTGATTTATTCAAAATATTGTAAATCTAAATGGGTTGCTAGTCTAAGACTGTGGTGGTACAGGTTGATACGGCAATTTGGCATGGTATGATATGCAAACTTAGGGATTTAGTCGATATATATATACGTTGTTTACTTTTTTCCCGACGGAAAAAAGACGAAAGCCCGTTTAAAGGAGAGATTAGATTTTCATATTGGTATTTTAAATAAACATTGAACACGAGAGAGTGTTTACTTTGAATGTTTCAGTACAGTTGGATAAAAAACAATGAACATTTTATATCTGTGGCAATTGTTTTCCAAGGAAGAAGGTAAAATGGAACTGGAATATTGGGCTTTATTTATCAGTTGATAAAACTCAACACCTTCAGGGATTGACCTTTGATGATTATATCTTCATTTGTGGGGAAATTTGAAGTAACAAGCAAAACTGAGAGCTGCATTTCCATATATAGAGTTATTTAATAGTTCCCCAAATTTTATTTTTGGTGGAATGGACAACAAGTCTATTTTGACCAAAAATCAATAATCATACCTATTCTGATATCAAACTTTATTGCGAAATTTGAAATAATTCAAATTTACAAATTAATGAACGGAGAGGCTTCCGGTGGTCTGCTCCCCACTACCTTTAAAAGCTACTAGATAATTAAGTATTCTAGCAATAATTAGTGAAAACTTCTTAAAAATATGTGCCGCAGATTTACTGTTCACTGGTATGATATAAAAGGTTTTTTCAATTTAGTATTTTTGTTGATGTTTTAAGATTAAGGAATATTGATTTCATTAAGAATAATACAAAATGGCTACCAATTTTTGCATGGGATGCCACATGGCTTCCATTTATATTCGTTTAAATAAGATTAGAATTGGAGTAGCTCTTTGTCCTATACCACTGCGACCTTTGCAGATCGATTGTGGTCTTCCCTATATTTAGAGCTTGATATCTAGCTTTATTTTTTAATAAGACTTATTAGTCTGGATATTGCCTCCCTAGCGTAGCTCTCTGCCATCGGTTTTTCATCTCCGAGTAAGTGAAACCGCACTCTAACTAGGACTTCGCACTCTCGGAGTATATGCTCCGCGGTTTCGTGTTCTTCCTGGCAAAACCTGCGTAGGCTGTCATCTGCTAGGTCAATTGTGTGCACATGTCAGCATTCCCACCATCATCCTCGTCGTTTCTCGACTTTGACATAGTAGGTCGTGTGACTGTTTCGCCGAAGGGCTTTTAAATAATAATTTAGCGTGCCTTTGTTCTGGGGTTTCATACCACCAGCGCAACGCCTGGTTGCTTATCCATTTCTAGTTGCTCCTTTTACTCAGGCATTTAACAATTCCATTAAAAGGTTCTGGTCCTACATTTGTGTAACTCACACTTTTGGAACTTTAGTTCGTTAGTCAGGTTATGTTTGAGCGACCGGGGGTCGCGACGCGAAATATCTAACCGTTACGTTACGTTATGTTACATTACGTTATGTTACGTTGCTTCGTTATGTGCCTTGCTTGCATGCGTGTGCTCTCTCCTGAGTCTCTCCTCTCTCTCGTTTATGAAGCAGCGATTCATATGCTTCGGCCGGGAATCGAACCCGGGCCGCCCGCGTGGAAGGCGAGCATTCTATCACTGAACCACCGATGCTATATTAGAATTCTATGCAAAGCTGGTATTCGCAGTGCAGGTGATCTACTTGAATTTGTTCGGATAAATTTTTACTATTATTTCCATAATTTTTTTTGCGCGGTTGATCTTTTTTGTTTATTTACAGCATCGGTGGTCAGGACGGCGCAAAAAAATGGTATAAGCATCTCGAACGTTGAGGGTAATTACAACGTTTGCATGTAGATTCATCTCGTAAAATTGTACGAAATGATATGAGGATTAAGGGGTCTAGCACATTAACTTTTCGAAATACAGGGTGTTGAAATTTTGAAAACTTGAATGTTTCAATTCGATAACTTTAAAATGGATGGATAAATTGATTTGACATTTGGCAGTTTGTTTTTGAATGTAAAAGGGTAGTTTGTGCAACTAGTGTGGATATGATGGCCATATCGCACGAGGACGTAGTTTGAGCACGACGCCGTAGGCGGAATGCCCAATCGTTCAAGTGCGATATGGACAATTCACACGAGTCGAACAGCATATGTTTTCTACGACCCACTTGAGAAAGAATATAGAAAATAAAAATTTCTATAAACTGTAATATAACTTCAAATTGAAAATTCAACAATTCAATTTATTTTTCCACTAATTTTTTTGTGGTAAACGTACAGTTCTTGTTTGTCCAATTTGTATAATGCTACGGTTTCCCTTTTTAAATATACGATGCTGTTATAAGTAGATGTTGTCAGTCGGACTCCCTCATGAAGGTTACTGTAACATTATCTATAGTAATTAATATTCTTTTAAATATTTCAAACATCTACCTGTTGTCGTTATTATAATCAAGCAAAATCATTATTCGAAAATAAAATTAACAATAAAAAAAAACTTCTTCACGGGGAATCGAACCCGGGTCTCCCGTGTGAGAGTCTGGTTTGCTGACTACTCGAGGAATATGCAAATTGTTTATCTATAACGTCAGATGTATTACATAGTTTTTGCTTAAAAGGAACTAAAGTTCCTACCGTGTGTCCCGCGACACGTTCTACCTTTTTTTATTTTCTAAAAATCTATCCATCACTGGTTTGTGTGTGAGAATAATTAACCACATCTCAAACAAACTCAACATTTCACTCTAGTATTAGTTAGTTATTTGGAAATTCTTAAAAAAAATGAGTTTGTCTTGGATACTTATTTTTCGTTCCTAATTGTGAATTTCTCCAAAATTTTCGGTATTACATTGAAGTAAGAAACTCCCATCAATTTAACGGACAGACAAGGAAGTAAAATAATTAAATCCGTGTCTTCAGTTAACATACAAGCTCGCCAATTAATGTTTTTGTTTGTAAATGCCTGAACGAACGAACAGAAATTTCAATTAAGAAAATATTGATCAATTTATCATACAAGTAAACTCCGAAGAGGAAGGTATTACCGACATTTTGAATGGCCGATGATAAATGGCTGTTGGTTAATCCCAGTGAAAATTGAAGCTGTACAACGGTGTGAATATTATTCGAACATAAATAAGGCTTAATGAAATTTTACGGGACGCTGACGAAATGCGAAGAGCGGTGAAAATAACTTATAAATTATAATCAGTTGAAAACATGACTTTGGCGTTTAGCTTTCCAAAAATTAAAAATTACATTTACAGAAATATCGCTTTTATGGAGTATATTTAACATTGTATGCAACAATGATGAGAATACAAGCTGGAATGCTAGTTTACGACTGACATTTTATCATATAGTTCACATTTTCTGCACCCAGGTTCACTAGCTCTGCCCATTTTGATTTTATGTCCGTCATTCCTTCTTTTGGGTCTTCGTTATTAAGCAACGATTTTTTTTACAGAGTCCTATTGATATGAAACATTTTAAAAGCAAAAACATTCTTGGATCTCGATTTTTTTCAAAGAAAAAATAGCATTGCTTAAAATCCTCAATTTTTTCCAAATGTTTGACAATTATGTCTATACAGGATGTCCCGTGAATTGGAGGCACGATAGATCGTTAAGGAATATTGATAATACCCAAGTTCAACTTTTCTCTAACCTTTTTAGTTAGTGAGATACAGGATGTTAAAAGGTGCAGAGCTAAGATATACACATTTTATTTCATATCTTCTCGGGGGATGGAAGTAAACATTTAAAATTTTTTGTAGGTCAATGTCTCGCCAAAACACATCAACAGTATTAATAATGTGGAATTGTGATAAGTCAGTGGCGTGGCACGAGTGATTCGTGAACTTTTATTGTACCATATTTTTGTAACACCTTGTATTTATGCAATTCTGAATGAAATTTATTTTTTGTTGAACTTGACAGAACACTCCATTTTCAAAATTCTCAACATTTTATTAAAGTAGACACTTTTTTAAGTTGTTTTGTCTCTTATAATTGCACAAGCGGTTTGTATTTTATCGGGTAAATTTGGGTTGTTTAATGAGAAACTGTTTCCTAGCAATTTGACGAGAATAACTGTCAACTATTGAAAACACGACACCGAAGGTGGAGTGTTTTTAGGTTGACAGTTATTCGAGTCAAATTGCTAAAGGAAACAGTTTAGAATTTGAACAGCACAAATTTACCCAATATCAATACAAACCTCGAGTGTAATTCGGCAGGACAATTTAAAGAATGAGAAATTTGGAAACATATCAATGCAAACTTTATTTATGAAACATTAAAAATAAACACATTTCTACTTTAATGTACAATTATTAAAAACGCAGTTATTGAAATTCATACTAGGAACAGTGATATTGATGAACAAATGAATAAGTGAAAAAACCACTAGTGTAGGTATTTGTCGCTGTAAAAGTTAAAGCTAACTTTTGCCGCTTTCAGGTTCGGTTTATCAATAGCAATTTATCCGTCAGTTAATGCTTAACTACCAGTTATTTTGGAAAGGTCGGTTTATCGACCACATGATAACTTTATCCGGCAGATAAAATGTCAAATATTTATCTTTCAGTTTCAACTGGCGGATAGGTCGATATCTGGAGGTGAAGGTTTATTACATAACCTCACTTTATTCGGTAAATTTATTGTGTTTTGATTTCGTTGTGGTGTTGTGTCAAATTTACTTGGGTTTTAAGCGAAGTAAAAAATGGAAAGTACTAGTACTTTTACACAGCTGAGGAGAGAAATTTGCTTCTAAAAATTGCAAATAAACATAAAAATGTAATAGAAAATAAAAAAAGAATGGGACAACCTAGAAATCAAAAGAGGAGGCTTGGATGCAGGGTAAAGCAGCAGTTCGACATTCAAGTGAATCCTCAATCAGTTCTAATATTGATAGAACAGTCTCTCTCGTCATACCACTTTTCGAAGTTGTCCACTCTTTCCTCAACTGTATAAGGCCTTCTTTCGTCTCAATAACTTGCACAATGTCCTCGCCGCTATCCAGAATATAATCATTCGAAAAATTCATATTCATCAACAACTAAAAACTCTTCAAGAAATAAAAATACAAACACATAAACCTTTGGATAAACATTCACCAATAACCTAACAAAAATATTAATTCATGTGACGTGACCTTGTTCTTGTAACAACCAATGAGATTGCTTACATTCATTCGTCAGCATTGCCAACTTTCTTTATCTGTTAGTTAACAAACTAGAGAATAAAAACGAGTTGATAAACCGCTTCCAAACAAACTGGAACTTTATCTGCTGGTTACTTTTATCCGACGGATACTTAACTGACGGATAATATTGGCTATTGATAAACCGGGCCTCAAAGTGACAATTGCACTGTGGCATATGCGATTTTTTATACATGAATTAAATTGTCTTAAATAAATTTGTAGTAGGTACCTACCTACTTAAAGATCACTTACGAATAATTTAAACACAAACGTTTCTCATGGGTTTGTTATTTATAATTATTGAAGGGAAGATGAAGTGTGATCAAAACATTCACGAAAAATGTATTGTTTAGAACATTACAACATAAAAAAGTGTCTTACTGCAATGGAAGGTTGAAAATCTGGAAAATGGAATGTTCTATCGAGTTTAACAAGGAGTATGTTTTATGTAGGAAATTTAATAAAGAATTGCAAAAAAAACTGAAGCTTTGAATACAGGGGATTTCAAAAATATGGTGGGAGTTTACGAAATCCTCGTACCACGCCACTGGCTTATTTTATCAGATAGTAACCAATTGTAACACAAAGTTTTAGATCTTTTTACTAGAAAATTTGTGGTACATTCAGAATTTATAGGAACAATATTTCTTCACCACGACCACTATTTGGAGAGATAAATAATAAATAATTTATGTGATATAAATATCAAATAATTAGAATTTGTATTCCTTCCCCTTTTTCAAAAACTTCATGTGGAATAGTTTTCCCAAAAAGGGAAAGGGATTCGTGGAAGTTCGAAAATGGAAAAAGAAGCTTAGAACAAAGGCGAAGAAGAAAATTATTAGAACAATCTGCTCACTACGCTTAATTGCACCTCGAGCTTCAGAAATCTAACCTCAAAGTAATATAGTTAAAATAATACCCTTCTTGGTGTGCGTCATCGATTGTGAAGTATATCCGGGTTTTCGGCATGTCGTTTATTTTATTTGCTATTTTGACATATAGCTAACCTTGAATTTGATAAATAAGATCATCAGGATTGTATTTAGCTAAATTCGAAGAGGCAACGCAATTCATAATTACCAGCTTCTTTTTCTAACTAAAAATACTTGAGAACTTTCAAAATACTGATGTTTTTTCGTGTATTCATGCATATCTTTGTATTATTGATATAAATAAAACAATAAGATTAATATTCACCTTTCATAATTAATAATTGACCGTAAACACCAAAGTACAGACCTGTCAAGAACTGTCAGTGTGACAGTAGACAAAGACGTAAGTCTTATTGCCGCTACGAAAGCAGTATTTCATATAGTATTTTAAACTCTCGATTGATAGGTTGAGCTTGAGCGTAATCTAAACATCAACCATCAAATTTTTGTAAGTCAAAGACTAGGGTTAACGTTTGTAATACATTTAAACGGTTCATTAATTTGATATTTTGATAGGGATTAATCACAGACCTGCCTTTTTTCCATTTCTTCCTACGTAATGAAATGAAAGACAACAATCGATGACGCACACCAAGGAGGGTATTATTTCAACGATACTATTTATGTAAGAAGAGCAAAAGGAACAATGAAACAAGCAGGTTCTGTGAAGATACAGATGATACTAGATAGATTATCTGCCGTTGTGTGGTAATTGTTGGATAACGCCACAAATATCAAGAACCGATCTACTAGAAGCCTGATCTAATATAACCTAATCTACGCACTGTAGTGATTTCGATAGGTCAGAAACACCCGGTATTCTATATTTGTATTCCACATTACTCGACTAATAATAATACGGAGACAATATCAAAATATACCTATATTTTTTAGGTCAGAAGCGATAAATTTGCGGAAATTAAAAATGTTACGATTAGGATCATTATTGAAATAAACGGAGTTTATTTATCGATAATATGAATTTAATATTTCACTTGTAATAAATTATTCAAGATGTTCCAGTTTTATTGATCGTTTTATATTCAATCGTAACATTTCCTCAATTGAAAATATCATTTAATGCCGTAAGAAATAAATTCCAATAGAAAAATTAGGTACAACCATCCTATTCGGATAATAATATTGAAAGAAATGAGAATAGCACATATACCAAATGACAAGATCAACTTGGGACTTGAATCCTATTATATGTGAACTTATATCAAGACAAATAATACATTTTTGGAGACGTATCATAACTCACAACTTTACCGTTTGTAGTTATGACAGCCTGAGGTATGTAGAATACATTAATAGGATATATTTTCTTATTCCCGCCATAAGAAAATTGTGTTTTTATACATTTGGGGTGGTATTGAGGCAGCAGCGTCCGATAAATAAAATAAAAGGAGGTATTTTATATATTTTGTTGTATCTAGAGAAATAATCACGAAGCAAATAATAACAAAAATATCACACTGAACCTGGGAGTATCCCCGTTTATAATAAAGGGGTTGCTATTTATTTCAGATTAATTCTAACCGGAAGATGTTTTGGAATGTTTCACAAATTACGTTGCACGACGTCACTGTCGCTCAAGGTATTGAATTGATTACTGTTTAGTGTTTATGTGATGTTTGGTTGGTAATTCATATAACAATGGTTGTCAAATTATCTACAATTTGCGGATAACGATTGAATCATTATGCATACTGCAGGAGTATAAAAACACTATTGTCCAATCACACATTCTCCATTCGAACCCTTAATACTTGAAATATCTCAATAATTATCGATTAAAATGAATAAATAATAAGTTCCACAACAAAAATATTACCTATTACTCAATCGGTTTCACAAATAACATTCACATCGTCAGATGTGAATTATCAATTTCTTTAATTTAGTCTTTTACATGCTATCAATGGAATTTTCTTTCCATCCAAAGAAGGTTTCACAATATGAATCACAATTCAGCTATTTTCCAATTATTTTCATCGTGTGCCATGACCTCGTCGTTTTTTTGCTCATAGCGTCATTCCAAGTATGTTTTGGACTTCCTCTTCCCTTTTCTCTTGTTATTTTGATTTCCAATACTTCCCTTTATGAGCATATTTATCCATTCTTCCCATGCGCCCCCACCAGCCTAGTGTTCTCTGTTCTTTCATTGCTCAAATTTCCAAATCTATTTTTAGTGGTAACTCCTTTCACTTATCCACTCCACCAAATGTATCATGCCCTCCTCTCTGTCTAATGTTCCATAACCATTTGAGAGGATTGTATCTTCTGTATATGTAAGAATTTGAAGGGTGGGTGACCCCACAGCACTTAGGCCACAATTAGCCCATTGTGCATCCTTCTGAGGTTCAGACTTCCTTCTGGCTCGTCATCCAGCCTACTTGTTTGAAGTAGGCGATAACGTCGCCGGAAGTAAGCTTCCTCATGCTGGCTTGTGTTAGCCTGTACTCGCCGAATACAGAAAACCTAAGTTGAGAGAGTGTCGGACATTCACAAAGAATGTGTTCGATCGTCTCATTTTCCTGTTTACATCTCCTACATAGTGAAGTGTCAGACAGACCCAGTCTGTAGAGGTGTTTTCGTAGTCGGCAGTGACCGGTCAGAATACTCGTGGCTGTCCGAAGGTTCTGTGTGTTCATTTTTTGGCTCCTTTGCTGTCCGGATACTGCAGCAGTTCCTTGGCATTGCCTGCAACCTTCTGCATGGTCCTATCTACCCTTAAGCTTATCAAGGGAGTGTGCCTTTATTAGGTCAATCATAGCCGACGCCGACAGATCAATGAAAGTGCCAGGTCCCAAGAGTTTTTGGGAAGCTGATTTCCTGGCTAGTGTGTCGGCAATTCGGTTACCTTTCGATTTACTGTTCCCCCTGATCCAGCCTAGAGTGACTTCGTTGTTGCTACAGGCTTCGATCAGGGACAGTTGACACTCCAGTACTAGGCCTGAAGTGATACGTGGTCTGTTCAGGGCTAGTAGTGCTTGTCTACTATCCGTAAGGATGTGAATTTTATTACCTGTGGTGTTTCTTTTGGCAATCTCTTTTGCGGCGATGTAGATAGCAGTGAGCTCTGTTTGAGCAACGCTGACATTACAGCCCATCGCCCATTTGATGTTTAGATTCAGAGACCTGGAGTAAATTCCACATCCTGAGCCCATATTGGTTTTAGAGCCATCCGTGAGGATTGGTCGGTATGTCGCTTTATAAATTTTACTTCGCTTAGTGCGTGGTACAATTTGTTAGCCTTGTCTATTCTTTTATTTTATTACATGTATTCCTCAGTAGTGGAAGCTGCTTGAAGAGTAGCTAACATTCGATATTGCCTTGAATGTGTACCTTTAAAGGACCACCAATAAGATTGATTTTAGATCTGGAAAAAATATACTATGTAGTCAAGAAAACATTTTTGTATTCTGTGTAAAATTTCATTTTCTTAAAATCGCTGAGCGCTTTCGGCTATTAAGCCATCTTCAGTGCTATACCTGCAAGTAAGTAATAGAAGTTGGAAAAATGTAAAATAAGAAATAAGTAAAGAATTACTTACTCGTCTGGTATTTGTTACAAGAAACTTTTCGACAACACATTGACGTCACAAAGTAAAATATCTTGAGATAACATTAATTTAAAATAATCCCCTGATTAGGGTAAACTGTATTTAAATTTTGAACATTTTTAAAATTGTTTAAATTGTCTTCAACTGATACACGAACACGTGTTAGCCCAACGGAAGTTAAAGTGACACTACTTCAATTTTAAATCAACAAATGACAAATGACAATCTAAGTGAACACAGAACTCAAGCCATCCAACATGAGTATAAAAATGACATTGTAAAATTTTGTGTAATGTAAATATCAAAGAACCCATTCAAATTTGCAAAAATTGTTGTAAATAAAGTAATTCAGCAATGTCAAAACAAATATGTGAATTTCATAAGTAAAATTATAAAAAAATAAATTTTATATTAAGGTCTAATGAGAACCCATCAAGTTATAAGATGCTGAAAAAGATTAAGGGTCTAATGAGAACCCATTACTAAATCTAATTCGAAATAGAAAATTTACACATAGGTCAAGAGAGATTCCAAAAGCAAATAAATTAATTTAAAAACTATAAAATGCTATTGTAAATCAATGAAAGTAATTATCTGAGAATAATTCCAAATAACAAACTTTAATAAACATTGTAGTCTGGTAATTTCCAAAAAACATCTAAACAGAGAAAACGGATTTAATTAAAGTCTAATGAGAACTCAATATTCAAATATAATTCCAAAAACAAATAAGATTATGGGTCTAATGAGAACCCGTTACCAAATCTAATTCAAATTAGATAACCAATCAATAGTCAAAAGAAACTCCAAACACAATAAACATTCAAATAACGAAGTATGTAAAAACAAATCACAGAAATTATTAAAAACAAAAATATATTTAAATCCAAAGGAAAATTTTATTAAGTAACTAATGGTCAAATTATATATCAAATAATATTCCAAAACCCAAAATCTACAAAATCTTTTAAACGTATATTTAATTGTACTTGTTTATTCAAACAAAAACTATTGTCTTGCATTTCTTTATTAATTTGTAAATCTTCAAGAAAATCTAACCTATTAAAATTTTTTGAATTAACTTAAGATCAAAATTATTGAATTACGATTAGGACTAAAATTATGCTTATTGAATTTTAGATGATGACCAAAAGCCGAATTCTCACATTTACTCAAATGTTCACCTATTCGAACTTTTAAAGGTCTGCAAGTTCTACCTATATATGAAGCTTCACAAGTTTGTAAATACCACTTTTTAATAATTTATTAATTTTATCTTTTGAATTAACCAAATTTTTACTCAAATTATTAATGCTCTTAAAAGAAATTCTTGTATCTATTAATTTATTACTAAATAATTTTGAAACTTTTTGAGAGATTTTTTCATTTAGAGAAGGTGAAGCTAAATATCTAAAAGATTTCTCTTCAGAAGGATAAGTCAAGTCTTGTTCTCTTTTGTTTTTAATTTTCTGAATGAACCTTTTAATGATATTAGGATTATAACCATTATTACAAGCTATCTGTTTAATAATATTTAACTCATTATTATAGTTAAAATGTGGAAGTGGGACATTAAGAAGTCGGAGTGTAACAATAAAAAGCTGCCATTTTATGTTGATGAGGGTGATTTGAAAAGGAAGGTATGACATGGTCAGTTTGTGTAGGTTTTCTATATATGCTGTATTCTAATTTATCTAATTTGCTAATAGTGAGGTCTAAAAAATTTAATTTACTTTCAGATTCAATTTCTAAAGTAAAAGTGATGTTGGGATGAATTAAGGTTATTTTATTCAAAAGATTATTAGCTGTTTCTGAATTACCATTGATAAAAACAAGACAATCATCTAAATATCTAAACCAATGTAATATTTCACTGTTATTTTCGTTAATTATGTGATTAACTTCCAAATTATTCATGAACAAGTCAGCCAAAAATGGAGATAAACAACTAACCATTGCTAAACCTTCGGGTTGTTGATAAAACTTTCCATTGAAAAAATCACTTGAAAAATTTTGTAAATCTAAAAATTTCTGTTAAAATTATTCTGATCATATATTTTTTTTAAATATCAATTCGTACTCGCGTCACAAAAAGCGAGACCTCCAGAATGTTTCCCGTAGATTGAAAAAACGATATTTTTCCTGACAAAACTTTTGTTTTATTAATCAATTTTAATGGTTTTATCCTGGACGCCTAAAGTTCGAAATCTATACAAATGACTCCAATCAACAATATTTCAAGTATCAAACCCTCGATGCCTTTTATATCCAAAAACTCTTTAAAACTTCCAGAACGCTCTCCTTCTAATTAATGTTAATCCATTGGATTGAAAAGCTCTGCTTAATAATTAAATATAATGAAATATGAACCTGCCAAGGTACGAAACCTGTCAACCATCCTGTAACAAGGGGCGAGAGTAAATTGTGTAATTCATGACATTTAAAAAATATCTATTGATCTATTTGATCAAACTAAGCATCAATATAATTATTTTGGTAGCATGGTTACTATTAATAAGGTTATTGTATTATTCACATTAGCGCATAGTTATTGATGTTTACGGATATCAATATAGAAATATATCAATTTTTTAAATTATAACCCATTTTCCTATTATCATGCTTTGCATATAAACACAAATAATATAAGACTCTGGATAATTTCACTGTAGTAATAGTCTTGATAGTATGAATTCCGATGTACCTACATTGTATCATTTTCAAGGGATTTCACACAGTAAGAGCAGAAAAAATATATTTACAAACGGTAACATAAGTGATCTGATTTTTATATAAGTAGGTACCTACTATATGCGCATATTTTGATAGTTTTTTAACTATACCAATTCTGAATCTTTATTAAGCTATAATAGGATTAGCACGAATTTTTCATCTGCAAAAAGTTCAAGGCATTTATTAATGCCTGAAGTCATGATTCAAACAGCTAATTTTGGGAACAAGGTAAGTCTTGCATGAGCCACAATTTAAAGGTTCTACCAGTACAACCGCTCTTTAATAGAAAATATGGATTGAATTGATGATTTTGATGTATAATGTCAGCAGATAATAAGTTTGATTAATTTAATAAGCTATTGGTTCCATCATGCACACATTATTATTGTTGAAAACATTGCAGGCCGAGCACTCATCTCTAAAAAATATAGGCAGTCACTAATGATAGATACAAGTTTCGAACTTATTGATTATCTCAATCAGTACAAAATATCTAACGTTTAAATCAATTACAATAGCGATTAGGTTAATTTCTAGTGGTGATCAATTTTGGTATCCAAATCAATGAACAATATGATTGGATTAATGTTGGTGATGATTATTTACTGGACAGAGGATATCAGTTTTGTTCTTGAAGTTTATGAACAAAATGATTTGATTAATGTTGATGATTATTTACTGGACAGAGGGCATCAAGTTTGTTCTTCAAGTTAATAAACAAAACGATTGGATTGATGTCTACAATGATTGTTTACTGATCTGTGGACATCAATATTGATCTTCATACATACAACAAATCAATAACTTGTGTGGTTGTATTGATACACTATCTGAAAATGAAAGGAATTGAAAATATATTTCTTCATTCTAATATTAAGCTCAGTCATTAACAGTATTATATATAATCTGTGAAATTTTTCATGTGTAATAAAAATAATATTTCAACATTACAAAGCTATATAGCTCAATGTGGTTCAGAATAAATGAAAAATGTGAGCTCTCATCCCAATTCCATGGGAAGATTTTCTTTAAACTTTTGTACAAAGTGGAAGTGTAGTTTTTATCTGTTCAGATGAACGACATGCCAGTTCAAATAAAACTTTGCCTCATTCCAAACTAAGACCATATAAAAGAACTGAGTTCTGCGATCACGGTCATTTTAAGTCAACACATGATGAGACGTTCTTCATAAGGATGGTATTTTGAATTCTTTGAATATTCCATAAGATTCAGCAATATCCAAATGCCTAGTATTATCAGTATATGCTTTGAGTCTTTTTATTCTTTTCTGCCACTGCTTCCGATTTTTTTCATCCTTATTAATAAAAATAAATTTTTTGTTAGATGTTTTAATCGTAGTACTTTTACATTTTGGAGCCGCACAATATTATTACTCTGGTTCTGGTCTATTGTGTCGAATAGTTTAAATTATTTCCAAACGTTCTTATTTCACAAACACAACACTGTTTAGAGTTTGCCAAAACGTATAATAATAAGCCTGATATAAGCAAGCAAAATACTGTTACTAGCTACATCTAACCGAAAACAGATCGGCGCGTTATCCGCTCTCTGAACGAGAGATTTCATATGCGATGACGTCACGCCTGAATTTTGAATGGAGAGGAGCGCTGTTTAATTTTTTTAGTCTCGCTGACGTCTATTTTTTTGCACAGAGCCTCAAAATGATGTGCTCTTCCTAATGGTAAAATAAAAAAATATATGTACATGAGCCCATTAGTGCCTGTTGTTCAGTCGATTATTGATGCTCACACTGCGCTTACCTATTTCCTATATTATGAGGAGACCTGTCAAATGAAATGTAACAGAAATATGCTAATATTCACAGCGAAGCAAAGAAATATCACAAACAGATGGAACCTTCGGTATATAGAACCAAGAAAAGTTGACATATTTTTTGGGAATTACGAACGTAAAGACTAAAGTGAAACAAGCAGCAATAACTCATGTCTCGTAGTTTCCACGTTTTTTGTGAATTATTCCAAAAATTTCATCCAATGTAGAAATCTGTTTTCTAGTTTTTTCCACCGATATTTCATCGTGATTGATTGGTACAAAAAATCGGCAATATATATTCCAGTATTAATTTTTATTTAGGATTTGGACCGTCCGAATATGGCGTAGATAAATTTATTGTAAACACAACGAGTTACATAGGCTATAAAAGTGAGTGATAAGGTATTTTAACAAGTTTTATTTAAGTTTGTTATATAAATATTCTCGTTCAATTTTTGTGAACAGTAAGCTTTGGAAAAGCTACTATTTACCTTGATATAAACAACCTGGTCATCTACCATGAAGCACTGATTTGAACCCATACAATTTTCTCTAAATCTCAAATATGAAGAATAAATCACGAAGTTCACATTTTTTGACGCCCAAGATTATGGAATGTGAAATGGGAATCGAAACGATATTCTGCTAACCCTAAAGCTTGAATGAGAAACGTTTTGGTTTATGTACTATTATGGTTGTAGGGTTAATGTCTTGTACTTCAAGGTTAACAAGATTTATTTTAGGTCACTTGAGAAATTAGCTGTATCATGTTTACAAACTAGACAAATGTTTCATCTTACCGGTAGACGGAATTATTCTCTAATAGATATCAAAGATTTTTTTCTTCCAAATAAACGGCCACTGCAAAATATTTTAGTGCCATTCATAATTAATAGCAGACACGTGTCGGTAGCGTAGATTTTCTGTTGATTTATGTAAGTCATAGATCCGTTTGTGTAACATACCAACACATTTTATGGAAGTTTTATAAAGAAATGGGTGGTTTCCTAGAACCTCTATAATATTTCAGTCTACGAGAGGTGCTCTATCGTTCAAAACAATGTTTATTTTCTGAAAATTTCAAAATCGCAGTTTGAACATTTTGAAAATACTTTTTGTCGAAAATAGTCTACTATTCAGATATTCACGCAGAAAAACGGAGCGAGTTTTATATAATACCGCCATCTTCCATCCCCTGCCTTATCTGGACACTTACTTAAGTACTCTACAGTGAGTATAGTGTTGGTATACTATAACCACAGCACACCAAAACAACCAGTAGTGCATCTCAACTTCGCGCATCGGTTGTGCGCAGCTCGCCATTTCGGTTTAGAAACCTCTCAAGTTCGGCAAGGACGGCGTATATTCGGTTTAGGGACAGTTTAGTTTGGTTTAGTCGCGTAAGCAGTGGTGTGGTGTGAATTAAAAAAATTTTTGAGTGACAGTAATCAAATAAGTTGAATAAAGTTAAAGCTGCAAAGAACTGTAAAAGTAAATCATATTTGTATATGAAAAATGGGTTTTTTCAGATTTACCTTATAAATTTATTTATAAGAGTTCGATTTTATTATACACTTAAATGGAAATACACATAAATAGAAATTTCAATGAAGATATTAAGGAAAGAAAGCAAGAAATTTATTGATCTTTACAAAAAGGTATACAATGTTATGCCAGTTACTTCTATAAATCAACAGACACAACTTGTTTAGACACGTCATTTCACTCAGTTTAAAACTAATTTACAAAAGTCCAACATGATTACATTCATTTCAAAATTGAAATGGAATTTTATTCATTCAATTAAATTTAAAAGAGTGAATCAATCTTCATATGAAGATCTGGGCCATTAAAATCGAATACCTCCTCAATCTCATGAAATGCCTGCCCTACAAGCGCCTGTTTTACAATAAATTTCAATTTCTTGAGTGTAAAATGTTTCCATAATACTGGAAGAGAGTTATACCTACCTATATCTTACAGTAATAGAATTCTGTTTGCCTCCTGATTCATTTTTGTTAGTCTAATCAGGTTATTGTATTATAGTTGTGATTCAGTGGTATACTTAATATGTTTATTTTTATGCACAAAATGATAGCTTCCAAAATGTATAAGCAAGGTATTGGGAGAATTTTTAATTCAATAAAAATAGGCGTTGCATGATCTCTAACATTATAATAATGATAAGTTAATTATTTGGCGTCATATTTAATGAGATGAAATCCTGATTTGTGATAAAATATTATTGGATTATGAAATTTCACTAGGTATTTAATAAAAATCAATAAGTATATCCTCTGTTTTATTACAATTTGTTTTGCTATGGTTGCCGATTCTGAATTCTCCAAAGTTTTTTCCTTGTAACATGTTCAAATTGTTTATTATATAACATTCACAACATTAATATACTCAATAAAATTTCCTTCGAAACGAATTTAAGAACATTGAATTATACTAATCTTCCCCTGTCCAAAAAGAAGAACTGTTAGTTAATACGGACCTCGTATCTAAACCCGAATGGCCGTTTCAAGGCCAAATAAAATTATTGCGCACAAGCGATGCGTGAGGCTGAGATGCACTACTGGTTGTTTTGGTATACTGTGCTATAACTACCACCGTTAATTTATAGTCTCTCGAACTAATTTCTTCTTGTTTTTTTTTTCAGAAACTCACAAAAGATGAAAAAGCGAGTTTCATAGATATCCAACCAAACCATAAACTCTGTATCAGCTAGAATGTTTTCAAAAATATCTCGTCTCGTTCTGTTTGGTTTCTCCGAGACGAGATAAGACGAGTAAAATTTTCCTGGACGCTTTGTTGATACATGATATGAATAGCTTATTCTAAAAATCTCGCTGTCACTTATAACTTGCTTTAACGTTCATGTGAAGCCTTCAAGACTTTTGTCAAACAATCCAACAATAGGAGCGTTAAGGGAAAATACGAAAAGGCAATCCAAATCCCGGTAAATTGGATATCAAATTTCAATTCCAGATCCTTATTCCTAAAAATTTCCCATTATACACAGATTGACGATATTCCTGATATTTTGGCAGAGCTGTATCAATATTTTAATTTGATTGATTCACGGGAGTCACTTAAAATCTTTAAAACACAAAAAGGATCGCATAATTTATAAATTACTTCGTTTCAGTGAAATATTTCGCTGGAAAATTTATCGGACTCCATTAGAAAGGATATTGAGAGACCTTTTTTTATTTTGATCTATCTATAAAGTGACTTCATATTATCAATTCACCCCATCATTGTATCAAGCAAACTGTTTTGTTAAAATGCCCTTGACTGAAAATGAGAGAATTGAAATTTTATTGATGATTGGTGTTGGCGGTAGGATGTGGACTCAACGGGAGACATGCTCATTATTCCACGTAATACACCCATATCGTGAACGTGTAGTTAGATCTGCGGTAAGCATATATAGAGAATTGGGACCCTTTTGTAGTTCCCTGAAGATGTATATAAATATTTACGAAAGCTTGGAAATTTAAAAAGAGTACTCTTTTCCTTCATTATTGCTGCTTACCTCAATATTTGTCTGTTTGTGTCCTAATTGATCAGCAACGATCACATGCGCTTGTCGCTTTTCAGCTTATATATAATATATAGCGCTTTGCTACTATACAGTAGGCAAGTTGCATGCAAAGTACATATTTTGTACATTATACATATGCAACACTTTGTTGGACACAACTATATATGCATATTGCGAGTAGGGGCACCCTGACAAAATACTTAACCTGTAAGTGCGCCACTAACCGAAAAAGTTTGGGAACCCCTGTACTGTGAGACTACTAGCTTTTGGTGCATTCATCCTACTTACTATAGTTCCAGTTGTCGAAAAAAAATTTGTATGAAAAGGAGAAAAGCAACAAGTAAACGGCAAAAATGCCCACTTATGCACCCGATCGGCAGAAAAATGAAATTATGAGAAAAAACTTTCAGAACAGATATTATGCCAGAATTATCCAGCAAAATTTTGTTAAGTATAAGTATATAAACTATGATAAAAGAGATTTGAATTTGTGAGATAATTCTAAAATCATTTAAAATCGAAAGACATTTTCCATAAAGAGAACCGCTTAAGTCTCTCGTTTCCTTTAACTGAAGTTAATGAAGGCGTCCGGGAGCATTTGTCATTCAAAATTACATCGTTAGTAGTGGTATTTATAACAAAATGACCTTCTACAGGAAATGAATCATATTTACCGTTTTTAGAGTGTAATAAAATGTATACGACTTGTTTATGTCTGCCGAAGGATTTTATGGAAAGCTAGATTATACGACGGTATAATGTCCCATATTTTGAAATTAACTGGTATTCCTTAATGTACGAAATTATTTACGAGAATGATCATAGATGTCACACCAACTGAAATTTTACAATAAAAGAATTCAAAACGGAACAGTAATATAATAATTTAATAGGACAATTACCTAATTACCTACCCTCATCAAGAGTCTGCATAAAAAGTTGTCGAGATAATAACTATTTCCAGGAGAATATAAATTTTTTTTATTGGTGAACCATTTTACCTATTTAAAGCACGCCCCATGGGTTTAAATCGAACTTTTATGATCTGACAGGAGGAACTTTTATTCCAACAATATTTAACAATGTCAAATTTATAAATTGAAATGGAAAGTGCCGTTGGTATTGTTTGAAATATTAATATTTCGATTTTTCAAATCTTAGGAATAGTATATTAAGTATTAAGAACGGTGAGGGTTGTTTACCATACCCATAAGAGCAACGCTAGCCATTTGGGTAACCAGTGACGTCACAGCAACGTTCTTTTGTCGACATTGGTGTTCCATCAATTATATGTTTATCTTCTCTCATTATGTGTATTAAACAAAGACAGATTTTGAACTGTATTGTAATAAGTGTAACTATTGATAATTGCAACAGCTGTTTCTGAGACGAAACTCGTAGCCGTTACTTGTTGCACGTTGTTTTGATAAAGTTGTGTATTTCCTAATTTTTTGCGCTGATTGATTATTATTATTATTTAGTTATAAATAGTGAGTAATTTAGTCCATATTTAGTGTGTTTTATATTATTTCATGTAAAAATACCAGTTTCGTCCTGTAATAATTGCAGATTAATAAAAATGAGTATAAAATTGAATCAGCCATTTCAAAAACCTCATAAATCACACAATTGGAGTTTTTTTAGGAATCAATAAAAGCTATTTCATGCACCAACAAAGGATTTTTTTACTCTAAATTTAGTACATATTTGAGTTGCCAAAAATTAAAATATTGAATAACCTACACAGTTTATAAATAATAATAATGAAAGAAACCTGAACAACTGATCATTACATATGTTGTTTTAGCAAGAAATAGGGTAAGTGGAACATAATTTAACATAGTAATCAATTTATTTATTGCTTATTGAAAATTACCCTCAAAAATTAACTTATTAAAATTTCACATGTATTAATTTGTCATGTTATAATATCTCTAAGGTGCGTAAACATATTCTCCATCATTCTTATCCGTATTATCTCAAACATTTGCAGTTGGCCAACTGAAAATGCTTTTACATAATGGCTTATGGCTTTCCAGAATACTATCCCCTGAACTTGCTTTTAAATCGCCCAATTAATTATTATTATTTTAAGTAAAAGGAATGTCATCAAACTCGGCTGACACTTTTCAGTGTTTAATCAATCCTATTCTCATCTAACATCTTTGGAACTTCCATCAAAATACAAATTAGTTTATGTTTTTCTCATTTCCATGACAACGCAAGGTATACATCATATATATACATCACGAATTCAACCATTTGACATTTAGTTCTTATTTCCATCTATGATTTCTTTTTCTTGTTGTTGTAGTAGTTATAGATCAGTATTTATAATTTCAAAGTGCACCAATAAAAAAATTGCGTTGAAGTATTCGTGGATAACTGGTCGTGCTCGAAAAATCGCGCGTGTTTTAAAGACCTTGATATCCACTTATACTTTAGTATACTATTCCCACTCCTATAATATTGTTATAGTTTTAATGATGTTCATCATGATACAAGGCCTTTATCTGTCCTTGTGAGATTTCCCACCATTTCCCAATTCCCTAAAGCACTGGCTACCTTAATAAGTTATTAGGGTTACAAGAGGAGCTGATGTTTAGATAGCACAAATAATCACAAAAATGATCCAATAGCTACACAAAGATTGTTAGACGGATGATAGTCTTTGCAGTGTGCCGGCTACTAGTGTCTGAAAAGAATCGCGCCACTAGATTAATATAAATAGACGAATTCACACGAGACACAGATAAGGAATACGTGTCCGGCCCATTTATATTAATTTATATAAACTTTGCTTACATCTGTATTACGGAAACAATGTGAACTACTCCCATGATTGCTGAAGGTAAGCGGGAAAATTGAAATTTCGTTTGAATTGCTTGATCTTCCAGTAGTAGAAAGCTCAACAACTAGTGTGGAAAATGACATACAAATATACAGTTCAGAGACGACATTTTCTGACGACCTCTTAGAGAGAAAAAAACAGGCGACGAAAAGGTTTTTATGCCCTTGTCTGTGTATATATAGCATACACTTTATTAAAGAAAGACAGCCCAAACTTCCTACTTCATATTTCTCTCTCTCACATGCTTATAAGTTCTGAGCTGGCTTGTTGTCTCTATCTGTAGTATCTCTATGATTGAGCATCAGTCGCGGTGATAATTGTTTCTCCACTATTCACCAAAAGAACGGTATCCTGCTATCAACAACCCCGTTAATTTTAAATTTTCAAAAAAATAGTATAATAAAGTTACGTATGGTCAAAAAGTTCTTGTTTTCCCGTTCAATGCACTCACATCTCCTCTACCCTTGAGAATAATGTATACATTGTTTGAGCTTGAGATGTATGAAGAGTCAAGTCATTTGCATCGCTTATTAACGTCGTAGCTCCTGAATAATATGCTGCAATTAGTGAGAATACTCAGAAGTTTTACGTCATTCAAAATTATGCTCGTAATATAATTAACAATGATTAAGTAATATTGAAGTACTTAGCAGAATTACTATATTTTTCCTGATTTCAGCTCATTTTTTAAGAGACTTCGTTAAGTATTTCCGTATAAAACTCATCCACTAAGCAATTTGTTTTCTGCCTGCATGACAGTAGTGAGCAGTGTCAGTGCTCTTGACGTTTGAATATGGTTTGAATAACGTTTACTGTTCGCAATCGGAAGATTGTTCATTTAATAGAAATGCACAGAATAACCGTTCTACACATGATTGGTCGTGGAGATAACACACGGACACGAATGGAAGCTTATTCCACGAAAATTTTCCAAATTTGCCGCCTATATCCCAGGACGCTTATTCTCATCGATAGAACATAGAAGTGAGTATTCTATCACACGAGTAGGAACGTTCCTTGCTCTCTTAAAATTTCGAACCGCATTCTGGGCCATGCGAAATACTTGGACATTGTTGCCGTATGTTATCAATGAATTGAAATGTATGTGGTAGACCATTTGCGCAAATAGTAGTTTAAGAGTAATAAGAAAACGTCATATCTTGATATATGTCATTTTATATTTTAATCTTAGTGATAAAACTTCCAAATCATAGATATAATATAAAATAAAAATGGACCGAAAACCTTCAATCAGTTCTGTGATGTATTAGGCAGGATTTGCCGGTTTACTTCTGATTCATGACATATCAATGTAAAATACGTTATGCGCATGCGATTCGCATGAAAATATTAGATTCGTGTGCTCTAAAGCAGGAGAACAAAATTGCTCCTCTTCTACCAAAATTTCATAGGAAGGGAATCGCCGAGAATACGGCGTATAAAATTTCAATGGTACAATGGCGGATTTTCTCGTAGGAGCGCTCACATCTCTTGGTTGAGAATAAGCACCCTGGAACAAATAGCAAAATGGAAAAGCAGCTTCGCGAGTTTAATCATCTAAGACAGATGAAAATAAAGAAGCTGCTGATACAGTGATGATACGAAATTGGATATTATTCTTGAGTTTCAAGAAAACCCACAAAATTCTGTTCGAAAAGCAGCCCCACGTCAATTTTTCGAGTATTAAAGGAAAGTAAAATGCATCCCTATGAAATGATGCCAGCTTGGGAGCTCAAGGAAGTCGATTTCGCTAGGACAACGTATTTTTGTGAACAAATGTTGGTCATGTTAGATAACAATGTGATCCAATTAGAAGATGTTTTGTTCTCTGATAAACGCACTCGAGAACCGTTAAAGGTCACGGTAGTATGAGTAGGTACCAAAGCACTAAGGTCATACAGGGCAGATAAAATAGTCAAAAAAGGCAATTAAAAGCATCAATTAAACTGCGATACGTCGGTGGCGTTGCAAACTTGAGAATAAACATGGCCACAACAATGTGAATCACACAGAAATCTCTAAAATGGTCAAAAATCTTACCAAAACGAACAAGCGAAATAGTTTATTGGAAAAGCTTTTATAGAATTTACGGTGGAATTAATGAACAAAGATGTGGAAACTGTCAAAGCCGTTGAAGGTATCCCAAAAGAGCACTGAACGCCTGATAGGCACGCGAAGCTAATGGGGTGGATAGACGAAGACTTGTGCAGAGGAGTAATATGTAGAAACATAGTATACCAGTGCGACTGCCTGGTGTATAGGCGTTTTCATGTACTAATCTAACTTCCTGTTCCAGACACAACAGAACAAAATATTCACAATCATCTATCTGATTTTCTCCCCCTTCCTTTAAAATTTCCTTTTCAAGAAATAATAATAGATATATAAATCCGCGATTGAGACAAGAGATAATAATACAGTCGGATTTGTTTCATATTTGGAGGGATTTTTCATGAAAACTTCTTCAATCTAAGAAGTCTTTACGAAATATCCTCGAAGGAAATACGATCTGGATGTGGTTATATTTAAACAGTGTTACTAATAAAAAAGCTAGTATACCTAGATTATACCGAACTTATGTCAGGAATAGTTATATCAAGTATAACTCTTCTACAAATAAACTCGGAATAACATCGTTATCTCTATTCCTCCTTTCATTCCAAAATAATAGTTTGGCAACGTCGTTCCCGTTCACAATAGTATATTAAGTATCAAGAACGGTGAGGGTTGTTTACCGGTCGACATCAAAGTTTGGAGGCTGAGCGTAGCGAAGCCTCCAATTTTGCTGGAGACCGGTATTACCCCTAACGTTTGAAATGCTCATACCATTTTTTGCGCGCTCGTACTGAAATATTCGAATTTCGAATAAAATAATTTAAATTTCTTCGAAATGAACGAAATGTCAAAAGTGACATTCATACATCTCGATCAGTTTTAAATATAATTTGCATTTTGATGAAATTGTTTCCATGCTATTTATTACTTTTTGCGCGATCGATCTTTTTTGTTCATTTACAGCATCGGTTGTTAGGTCGGTAGGTTGTGTTTACTGGTTTCTAAGTCTAACACGTCGGTAAGTGATTTACTTACCGTTCAGACGTCGGTAAGTAATTTACTTACCGACGTCTTAGCCCTACACATACATTTAAGTGGTCCTAAATAATATATTACTTCATTCATTACACGGAAGGAACAAAAAAAATAAGATCTGTATTTTTTTAATGAACAGAAACGAACAGAACAATATAAAAAGTAATAAATAGCATGAAAACAATTTCACCAAAATGCAAATTATATTTTCAACTGATCGAGAAGTATAAATGTCACTTTTGACATTCCGCTCATTTCGAAGAAATTTGAATTATATTTTAAACTGATCGAGAAGTATAAATGTCACTTTTGACATTTCGTTCATTCCGAAGAAATTTAAATTATTTTATTCGAAGTTTATTTCAATACGATCGCGCAAAAAATGGTATAAGCATTTCGAACGTTAAGGGTAATACCGGTCTCCAGCAATATTGGAGGCTTCGCTACGCTCAGCCTCCAAACATTGCTGTCGACCGGTAAACAACCCTTACCGTTCTTGATAATTAGTATACTATTTTGTATTGTTCTGTTCGATTCTGTTCATTGAAAAAATATCAATCTTCTAATTTTTTTGTTCCTTTTGGGTAATCAATGAAGTAATATATTATTTAGGACCACTTTAATGTATGTAGGGCTAAGACGTTGGTAAGTAATTTACTTACCGACGTCTGAACGGTAAGTGAATCACTCACAGACGTGTTAGACTTAGAAACCAGTGAACACAACCTACCAACCTGACAACCGATGCTGTAAATAAACAAAAAAGATCGCGGAAAAAAGTAGATAAAACACCCTAAATTTAAGGAAAAGTTGTCGTATTTGTGACGTTCTGTGCGATTGACAAATGCATTTACGTACAAAAGAAGAAGAACGAATTATCTTATCTTTATCTATATTCTACTTTTGTATTATCAGCCACGTGGAGTAGTGAATTATTTTAAGAACTGTGTAATACGATGTCCATATTAAGGGAATCACCTATAATTTGTTCTATAAACCTAATACCATCTTTAGAATAACGATATTTTAATTTAAATTCTTCGTCACCATAAAGAGTGAATGGATCTTCCCTCTCCTCAAACGTTTTCTTTTTCCGACTATTTTCCATATAGTGAGGGAGGCGAATAGGGGATTTTTCGTGAATAAGAGATACCTTAGACCTAATAGAACAACTTTGGAAAGTATTAGCTCTATATGTTGTGACACGCGCCTAGGATAGACGATCAGATTAGTAAAAAAAATCGATAGCCTGAAATACTCGAGCGCGTCAGATTGGGGGTTGATTTTAGTGTATTAAGACTAAATTTAACGAATCTGACGATAAGTCCTTGACGCCGACGAGTTATAGAGTCGCGAACTTGTAAAAAAAAACGTTAATCTGGCATTCTCGAGCGCGATTTTTTATTTTTTCGTTTTGAAGAATATAATCTAAAACTTACTAAAAATACAAAATCTACCGGTTTTCGCATGACCGGAAGTATGGAGGAGGAGCCATTTCGTCTTCAGAAAAACGCGCTGCGGCATATAAGTCGCGAATGATACATTATACAAAAAATAAGTTCAAATAAAAAAATGGTAATTTCATTTTACAAAAAAGGTCTCTTTACATTTCTGCCCAAAGTTAAAATTTTTGGGACTTAAAGCATCATGAAAACTCAAACTCCCGGTTTTTTGAGTATATCTCGAAAACGTAGGGTGTTAAAAATAATTTGAAACAACGATGATTAAATCATTTAACTTTTATTATATCTTGAATTTTTCTTTTCCTAAAGCTTCTCGACAATTTTCGTGGACTCGGAAAAAGTTACGCGTATCTGTATACAAAAATATTATTAACATGTACAGTTTCATTTATTTATATTATTCAATAGCCTGTTGATAATCAAATTGTTTTTTGGACGTACCGTGAGCAAAACGAAGTGAAAAATGGAAGCAAAAAAGGGGAATGTGTCATAAACATGTAATGTTACAGGCACTCAGCCACAATATGAAAGCTCCAGTGAAGAAGAAGAAGAAGAAGAAGATGAATTGTATTGAGCAGAAATGTAAAGGTTATACATAACAATACAATTATAATACAATTTTTATATGATTTAATTTTTTATACAATAATTAATAATACAATTTGTACTACATTTCATCTACATTTACGTTGGTTGTATCTATCGTTTTATTGTCATTTTTAAATTACCCGTTTTATCAGGGAGAAAGAAAGAAAAAAAAGAAACAAAAAAAACCTTTTTAGGTCAGAGTAAAAGAACCCACCAACACTTTTGTCAAATTAAGAAAATATGCATTCAGAATACCAAGATGAACCTCCCCTATGAAAATCTGACGCGTTCGAGTATTTCAAAAGAACTTTTTTTTTTGCATTTTCAAAAATTTGTCGTAACTTATCGTCACGCCGTCAGTTTTTTTAAAGGGAGCTTCCTTGGGGCCTCCCTAACACCTCTTCCGAAAATCTGACGCACTCGAGTCAACGGCGCTAGAGAATGTCGCCATTTAGCGACCTCTTCTCCCTAACTAATATTTATTATTTCATTCACTTCCTCAACAGCCTCTACAGAACTCAAAAACATTTTTCTCGCGTGTATTAGAAACAAACGTCAATTTCTTTTAGGTTATAACAAAGTTAAACAAGGGTAGGGGTCGGTATAACTTTGGGTCACCACTAATACCATACTTATACTGAGTATAACATATTCTCAAGTTATACCGAGTTTATTGGTAGTCATTTTTCTCATTCTTGATTTATTCTCTGTAAAATATTTTATAACAGGTTTCTTTGTAAGACTGAAAATCTTTTTTCCGTGGGAACGAGCAAAATTGAACAGGCAACGTTTTTAAATAAAATACAATAACATTCTCGAAAATCGATCTAGAGATTGAGTTTTTAACGTCAACAATACATTCTCAAGCTGATGAGAATCTTGAAAATATAAATGTCGGTGGCTAGAATCCACTTTTATATTTTTTTAGATCACCACATCCAATCCATTACATACATACTTCCATGAAAAACAACAACTGCTACTGAAAAAAACATCAATTCGATCCACAATTTATTCGCACGGAAGAAACTCAACACAAAAAAACAAAGAGCATCCCGGGGATAACCGAATAATTAGATATTGTCTCTGTATATGCAATGAGAAATCTCTTTGGACATGTTCCACCAGTTTAATTCACGCAGAAATGCATCCTAGTCAGATGGAAACGGCGCCAATTTGCATCTCAAACAGCTGTTAAATTTTCGAAATGATAGTCCGTACCTTGTATTTTGTAACTCTTTTGAACCTTCAAAAGACAACATCAAATGGCGGCTTGTACAAAGATCCCTTTGAAATTACGGCTATTAAAAGTTCTATGACAAGTTATTTTCAAATGTTATATGGGCGTTTAGTACTTTTACAGATTAACTTGTAAAAGTTTGATAATATAGAATCAACATTTAGATAGCAGATCACGAAAGGCTCAAAAGCAGTAAAAGGAACTGGGATAAAAGTGTACCTACGGATTTACCAGGAACCAAACTGTCTGAAAGCTTGTGAAAAACACCAAGTATATATCAGGCGGAAATACATGCCATTAGAAAGTGTTTCCAAATCGATGTTGAGGGAGGATACAGAAGAAAGAGGATTACTATGATGCCGGATAGTCAAGCAGTCATTAAAGCACTGAGCTCTCGTGTACCTGATCCGTTCCAAAGTGGTGTGGGAATGCCTAGGCACACTCAGTGAACTAAGCGAGAACAATATAGTCACCCTACTGTGGATTCCAGGACACACTCACTGGAATAGAAGGGAGTGAAGCAGATGAAGTAGCGAAGAGGGAAACTGAACATTTCTCCGGGAAATAGGACTGAAGGTGCTTTGAGACTTTTTTCAGAAACTACGTAGAAGTAAGGGGGCACAATAGATCTCAGTGGATGTTACTCCAATAGATGTACATACATAGATAGCAGTAAAAATGAACTATACAACATTGAACGCTGCGTGTCATTTGAAGATTGATGATTTGGATTATGGTAATATTTAACAGGAAGCTTCTGCTGTTCACATTGACCGCACGCCCCTGTGCCACACCCCATGCTACTACATACCATATGGAATAAAGAATTTCGAACGCTCTCGCGTAATAAAACCACATATTATGTTAAATCATTAATGGAGATAAATCGTTTGAAGCTAGAATAAATACCATGTTGCAGTGCACAAAATGGCAAAGCATTTTTAGCGTCTATCACAATAATTTCTTTTTCACGGCTTCAGTAGTTTGTTATTTTGATATGTTTATCTAATTCCTCTATCAAATGTGACACTTTAAGTCACTCCTTGACGTTAGGTAACGTCACATTTTTCATAACCTTCATAATATATCAGTTATGAAAAGTAGTTATGTAAAAAGTTTACGCAACTGTTCAAGTTTCAACATAGAGATACTACATGAGTTTTAAAGAATAATTTATTAATTAGGTAGGTACTGTCAAAACTGACAATTATTTCGTTATTTAAACTGACAATTACCCCATAATTTTTATTAAATAGTTTTTCAAGATTTATAAACATTGAGAAAAACATTATTAAGGACACAGTTATTCAAAGTAAGTCAATTTTCTGGGTGAATACTTCATGGTAACAATACTTTTAACACTATTTAAATCCACTTTATTATTACCATTGTAATTGAAGATTTTATCAAATATTATAAAAGCGCGGAACTAGAAAACTTTGTACGGTATCCGCCAAAATGAACAGTACCGAAACAGAGAGTGCTGTGGAGTTGTTTATGTAATATGGATTTGTCATATTTGACTTAGTTGTCATTAGTTGATATATTAATAGTACGCTGCAGTTGAATTTGATTTAAAAATGGTTCTAACAACGGAAGAAAAAGTTTTTTTTGGTAGAGCATTATTTTCGTTAATACGGAAAAGGTCGTAATGATAATCAGAATCCACTTACTGTCAACCAAGAGCGTTATAGAGAGAAAATTATTATACCTTTTATTAGAGATCTAAATAATTTTGCCGTGCACGAAATCTACAGTTTCGCACACAATGGTTCCAACAAGATGGTGCAACGAGCCATACAGCTGTGCGCACCTTAGACTTACTCCGTCAGCATTTCGATAAAATAATAATATTTCGGGGAACAGACTTCGAATATCCTTCTCATTCACCTGATCTGACGCCACCTGACGCATACATTTGGGGCATATTGGAGGACAAAATATTTCACTCGGAAAATCCGCCGGCGAATATTGCCGAACTACGGGAAAGAATACAAAATATTTTTCGGCAGTTACATCAACCACTTTTTATAAATATGTTTATTGACTTACACAATCGATATGAAGCTTTTTTGCGTCGAAATGGTAAGCATTTTGAACTTTTACATTACAGAAATTAAAAATTAATTTTTATTTTTATTTTCGGTACTGTTTATTTTGACGGATACTGTACGTAAACACGTTATGAAGAGAGCAGCATTAGTAACTAGTTATGAAAAGAGCGATATTGTTCAACTCGCGTAATCTGCAGAACTCGCTAGCGCTCGTTTTGGAAAATATTACGCTTGTTGAACAATATCGATCTTTTCATAACTAGTTACGTAAATAACTATTATCTAATTCCGCTATCAAATGTGACACTTTAAGTCACTCCTTGACGTTAGGTAACGTCACATTTTTCATAACCTTCATATATCAGTTATGAAAAGTAGTTATGTAAAAACTTTACGTAACTGTTTCAGTTTCAACATAGAGATACGACATGAGTTTCAAAAGATAATTTATTAATCAGGTACCGTCAAAACTGACAATTACCCCATTATTTTAACAATAGTATTTTGAGATTTATAAACATTGAAAACAACATTATTCAGGACACAATACTTCTAACACCATTTGAATCCACTTCAATATTATCATTGTAATTGAAGATTTTATTCAATATTATGAAAGCGCGGAATTAGATCACACGTTGTACGTAAACACGTTATAAAGAGAGCGACATTGTTCAAACTAGCGTAATTTGCAGAACTCGCTGGCGCTCGTTATGGCAAATATTACGCTTGTTGCACAATATAGTAAATAACTATTGTATGTATGTTTTTTTGTTTTCATCCACTTGAATTCATGAAAACTTCAAATTGCATAAAAACTTTTTCAGGATCATACATTATTACATTACATTCAAAAAATAATAAATAACCTCATGAATTATTTAAAAACCTTTCTGATAATTGGTTTATTACTTCATTTACAATGAAACATTGAGTGGACCAATGGAAGATCCAGAAAACTGCAGATGCTTGGCACTCCTAAATTCCTGTTTAAAATTATGCACCACTATCATTCAAGAAAGTATCATAACATTCTAGCTGAGAGTTAGGCAGGATTTCGTGAAAGTTGCGGTTGTATTGACGATGTTTTCGGTATCCTCAAGGAAATGAAACTTTTTGAGGATTTTGTTAATTTCAAAAGAGTTTTTGTTTCAATTACTCACAATATATTGTGGCTGGAACTATTTAAAGTTAAATGGGAGGCTTTAATAATAATTTTCAATTAGATTATTTCAAATTGAATTCATATAAACACCAAAAATAAACATTTTCTATCCTCCTCACCAGTCCATTAAACAAATTTTTGTATCAACAGTTGGGCCACGTTCTTCGCCTGAATTTTAAATTCTCTTCGCATTCGTGATTTTTTACGAACTTCCTGCGATGTTTGATCCAGTGAAATTTTGTGGAAAACTTTAAATTTCGTACTATTCTTACGGTCTTTGTAAACCTGTAATTTTCCTTAAAAACGTGAGTGGAATATGATTCGGACAAATTCAGACTAGAAAGTGTTACCCCATTCGAAGATTAACCTTATCTCGTGATAGGCGTATACATGGTGACTTATATCAGAACTAGCTTTTGCCAAGGACTTCGTCCGCGTAGAAGTCGAAGACGGTTCTAATAGGATATTTAATTAGTTTTTTTTCGTTATTAGGAATGTCAGTATTGCATTGCACAGAAACTTTTAAGTGAGTTCAACGTTTTTTGGATAAAATCGGTTTCAAAAGTGTCATGAAATACGAAACACATCTCCCACCAATTATGTTACAGGGAATCCCGTTTTCTCATACAAATTGCCCCCATTTTTCAGCACCCTATATTAATGTTGGACTTTGTTAAATTATAATTGCGCATGCATTTCGTCCCATTCACTGCAACTTTCGGGCTTGAAATACATAAAAATGTTTCTTATTTTCAAGACTTTTCACGTGCAACTTCACGTATTTTTAGTGATTTTAGATTTCGACAACATAGTTATTATCTTCTGTATGTTCCTTGTGGTTTAATTTCCCAAGAAATTAAAAAAAGAACATAGTTATTATGTTGGTCGTTCTGTATACATTAGCAAAGAATACACCAGCTTAACAAGAAGCGAAGCTTCCGATCCTTTTTTTATATGCGCATGTCTGAAGGAAACCATTTTTATAATAAGATATTTGTCATACCAACCAATTATATCGCCGATATTTGAAAATTTTATCATTTGCTCTGTGTATTCAATAAGTTATCTGTCAACGTCGGTCTCTCAAGGTCATACATTTTTGTTACCAAAGCATCAAAGAGATTGCCTCGGGCTTCGCTCCTTGTTGAGCTGGTGTATTCTTTGACATTAGTAATGATTGACAGAGGTGAAACTTTTGGATTTTGTGTATTCATTTGTTAAGTGAAACTCCCCTTTTCTGTTAGTCGAATTCCAACCTTAAAATTAATGTGATATAATTATGTCAAATGTCAATTGTCGGAAAATTCTTGAATATTTGCAAATGTAATATCGGTTTTCCAATTTTGCTTGCAATTAATATTACTTGCAATGAAGGTGATGCAAAAATGCTTTGATGTGCAATTAGTCTAGCTGTGATGAGTTTATTCTCGCAATATCATAAGAGGAAACTGTGCACTTTATAAGACACGTTCTATCTTAGTTTTTAACACTATTTTACTATTTTTATAACAGTATTCCCCAATATTTTCCAACTAATTAATTTTCACTCGATATAGTTTATATTCATGCTACCACCCTTTATACCTACACTCCCCCAGGCTCTTAAAACCATACAGTTATTCAAATGACTCGGCGTTAAAACGAAAAATCCATTCAACAGCTTCAAAAGCACATCTCTATGTTGGTTTGATGTAGCTTGCCAAGACAAACGTAAAAGAGCAGTAGCTGTACATAATGAAACAAAAAATTTTTGCTTTAACCTTCTGTGTACAAAATGTATAAATAGAATTGTACGTTGAGGATCAGATGTATGAGAAAACAAAAATCATTGCTTAGCTTTGATGTTAAAACCAGAAATAGCGAAAAGCAACTTCATTTCAAAGTATAGAGTGTTTATTAGTGGAGATTGTTAAAGCAGTGCTAATTAGGGAATACAGAGGCGGAGATAATGTTTTTTCATGTCACATAAATAATAACAGAATATGATTCAATGATACATAGAGCATGAGCATATATTCATAATATTTATTGAAAGAAAAAAATCGACCCAATATCCATTAAATGTGAAAAATGAGTTAATTGATAAAAAAAGAGAAAAAGTAACATTGCAACTAATATTTCCTGAAAAAATTGAAGAAATACAGAATTACAAGACAACTATTATGCTGGTAATATCTCTAATAACATTTTGAAGATAATATCTTTCGCAAGAAGTACAATAATTTCATTTAAAGCAGAAAACAATGTAACCAAATACTTGTTAAATGTGAAAACAAAAATATCCCCATGGAAAAAGTGTGAGGTATTCAAAATTGAATGTCAAGAATGCAAATTGGTCAAACCAATAGAATGTTGGAGTTAGACACAATGAACACGAGCATACGGGTTAAAGCACCTACTTGACATCAAACATCTGTATCTGTATCTGTAGAGTAGGGAGGGTGACTGTGTAGGCTCACAGCACTTAGGCCACATGTGACCCATTGTACATCCTCCCGAGAAGTTGTCCTCCTAGGTCATTATCCATCCTGTCCTTCTCAGGAAGGTGGACAGGTCACTGGGAGACATCTTCTTTATATCGGCAGGTGTATGCCAAGACTCACCGAACACACACTCTCTTATTGACGATAATTCCGGACACTCGCATAAGACATGCCTGACAGTTTCATCTTCCTGTTCACACATCCTGCATAGAGGTGTGTCCACTAGCCCCATAGTATGGAGGTGTTTACTTAGTTGACAGTGACCAGTCAGAAATCCTACTGTTAAACGTAGGTTTCTCCTGGTCATCGCCAAATATTTCTTCGGCGCCAGCTTCCGAGGGTCACCCAGGGTGATCCTGGCAAAACTGCATCCTTTAATTCCATCCCATCTCTTAAGGGATTGAGCATGGGTGTAACGTTTGGCTAGTTCCGCAATTGTCGAAGTCGTTAGGCCGTAGGTGTCACTGGGTCCTAGAATTTTCAGTCCAGCGGCTTCCCTGGCTAAAGAATCAGTAATCCGATTTCCTTTACTCCTGTCGTGCCCTTTAACCCACCTCAGGATAATGTTGTTATCTGCCGAGACGTCAGCTAAATCTTGGTGGCACTCTAGTACTAGCCTCGATATAACACGTTGTCGACATCAAACATTTATTCATTCATTTCATGTTTGTGATAGGAGGCAAATGCTAGATTTTCTTGGATAATTGAGAGCTAGGATATACTTAAGAGAACCACAATGTTGAAGTCTTCAGTGAGCAGGTAAATCTAGGGAGCTCTCTACAACTAAATTGTATTCTAAAGTAACAAATGTAAAAATCACCAAATATATTTTTCCTTGGTTTCCTATACCAATGCACAGTTATACTGATTTTAATTGTGAAAAAAGATATCCAGAATATCCACATAGAGCTTTGATATTTTTAATATCATATAATAATATCTTCTTTCCTCTATTCATATACTCTGTGGGCCGAAATTGAGGAGGACATTTTTTAATTGAAAATATTTGTTATGTTTTGCGTGTGATTCATTTTATTTTTGCAGGGCTAATAACCTAACATGTCCTCAACATGACTGTGAATTTGGAAGCAAAAATAATGTACAGGGTCGGACTTATAAAAAAAATTGTATAACAGTGCATTTGAGCTCGTTGCAAATGAAAACTGTTTTCAGTAGTAATAACCCAAGGACATTGATAATTGTTCGAAAAAAT
>CAJUYG010000682.1:6245-22637 GCA_910591675.1 Galerucella calmariensis | reverse complement strand
TGAAAATTGCCCATGGTCTGTTTTCAGTGTAATGTTGACATGATTGGGTGAAATTGTTCATGTTATAAAAAATAGGGAAATTTGATTGGTTATTGGAACTGTCAAAAAATTTTCGCTAAAATTGTACTAATATGCTTTTTCAGAAGATAAACTATCCACAACACTTCAGTAGAAAGGAAATTTTCCAAAATTACCGGATTCGCGAAATACCTTTTTTTATTAAATAACATTTTAACAAATAGCACATTTATGAAAACAATTTAGTAACTTCAAAACTTAGAGTAAAATCATATTATGAATGTGGCCACCATTATTGTTCACCACTACTTGAAATCGTTTGCGCCATAAATTGATAGCCCCATTGATTCACCCTGTTAAAAATTGTTCCAAACAAATTGCATTCTTTCTTCGATCTGCTCGATTGTTTCAAATTGTTGTCCCTCATACAAATCTTGTTCGAAGATTCCCCAAATTGAATAATCAACCGGATTTAATTCTGGGCTATTAGGTGGCCACATTCATGATATTTTGCTCTATGTTCTAAAGTTACTAAACTGTTTTTATAAATGTGTTATTTGTTAAAATGTTATATAATAAAAAAAATGGCATTTCGCGAATCCGGTAATTTCGGAAGATTTCCTTGTTCTGGATAGTTTATCTATCGAAAAAGCATATAAGTACAAATTTAGATAAGACAGTAGTAGTACTGTAGGCAGACTGTAACAGTTGAGAATACGGAGTGCTGGGAATTGTACGGTGCGTTGTTAGTATGTGGCCAAATAAACGATTGTAATAATCGTGTTTTTAATCTGTTGAAGCTTGACGTTGGTCGACTAGTTCAAAAGCAATTCTGATACAATGCTCAAGGGCTGAAAGGGCCATAATAATGGGATCGTAAATCGCCATAACTGCCATTATTGGTCAGTGGAAAATCCGCACTGGTTAAGGGAAGCTCGCTTTCAAACTAGATGGCAAATTTATGTTTGGGTAAGGTGTGGTAAATTAAAATATTACAATACCAAAGACTGAATTAAGTGAATTCAAGAAAATTGAGTAATTTGATTATCGCCCCCAAAATAATTCTACATTTCACATCCCTTGAAACTATGTGCAAAGAGATGACCCTTCGATTAATATCGCCTCTGATACCGACAGAAATTCCAATAGTCAGCAAGAGAAAATCCCCCTGCAACCAGGGACTTTAATTTAAGTCAATGCTACTAACAAACTACATCGAATAAAGGGAGATAGATGTTTAAATAAGGTTTTGGAAAGCTTACTTACAGGGCTTACTAAGATGAGTAAATTAGAGTTTAGATAGCCACACGCAGTGAATGGGAGTGAATATCTAAATTTGTATTATTTAAATATTTTGGTAAACTTTGAACTAAGCTTTGTAGGTGACAATAACGCGGTGCTATTTATTGGAATATTTGAAAGCTTTGGAGTTTCACCAAACAATTATTTAATCTATTGAATTTCAAATTATTTATTATATATTTTGAATTGAATGAAATTTTAAAAAAATACGGTTCAAATGGAACCAACAATAAAAGTGAATGAAATGTTGTGTGGCAGACTGAATATAAATGCAGTGTCCTCTAATTGAAAAAAATGTTTGTAGTGCAAATGACTATTGTTTATGCTACATCGGCATGGGTCATATCACTTTCAATTTTTTATTATATAGCAAAACGGGATTCAACAACTTCAAGTGAAATTCAAAATTGATGCTGCATGCTCGAGGTTTGTATTGATATTGGGTAAATTTGTGTTGTTTAAATTCTAAACTGTTTCCTTTAGCAATTTGACTCGAATAACTGTCAACCCAAAAACACTCTACCTTCGGTGTCGTGTTTTTAATAGTTGACAGTTATTCTCGTCAAATGCTAGGAAACAGTTTCTCATTAAACAACCCAAATTTACCCGATAAAATACAAACCACTTGTGCAATTATAAGTGAAAATATTTTTTTTGTTTTTTGGGCGATTTATTTTCTTTTTGCAGGACTAATAACCTAACATGTCCTCAACATGACTGTAAATTTGGAAGCAAAAATAATGTACAGGGGCGGACTTATAAAAAAAATTATAGAACAGTGCATTTGAGCTCGTTGCAAATGAAAACTGTTTTAGCTTAAATTGTACCAATGTGCTTTTTCGGTAGATAAACTATCCAGAACACTTCAGTAGAAAGGAAATTTTTCAAAATCACCAGATTATTGTTTACCACTTCTTGAAGTCGTCTGCGCCATAAATTGATAGCCCCATTTATTGCAACCTGTTCAAAATTGTTCCAAACAAACTGCATTATTTCTTTGAGCTGCTCGATTGTTTCAAATTGTTGTCCGTTATACAAATTTGGTTCGAAAACTCCCCAAATTGAATAATCAACCGGACTTAATTTTGGGCTGTTAGGTGGCCACATTCATAATATTTCTCCGACCCTGTATATTATATTTGATTTCAAATTCACAGTCATGTTGAGGACATGTTAGGTTATTAGCACTGCAAAAAGGAAATAAATCGCCCAAAAAATAAAAAAAATATTTTCAATTAAAAAATGTACTCTTTTATTTCGGCCCACAGTGTATATTATTTAGTAAAGATATTTTCAACGGTGAATCAGTAAATCAGTGCATACTGCTCCATTTTATCAAATAAAGTGATAAACTTTTAAAGTTTTTCTGTATAAAGATCGGATTAATGCGATAGCAAATACTTGATGAAAACTGATTGAAGGAGAATTCGGTGTTCACTATTTCGTTAAATTCATAACAGTTCATGATACCAAGAAAGATCTGTTTCATGAATTCGCTGGGAGTTTCATGTTTTGAGTTAATGATGGAGCGAATCTAATAACTCTGAATTTCACGTAATTACAGTCCAAAATGGTCAACGAAGCTCAAAATCATTCAAAAACACTCAATTCCACCTAAAAACACACAAGATGAAATGCACAAAACCTCTCTAATATACCTAAAAACGAAAATTTGCGTTAGATTGGACCATTTCACATGCTCATTCACTCTAAAGCAGACAAAAATACAAAAGAACACTATATAAACAGTCTAAAACGATTGAAGACACTCAATGTGGTTTGTTATTCATCAAGAAAGGAGTAAAAGAAATCGAGGGGCTGTAAATCTAAGTTAGTAATCTTTTGTTTTAAAACTTAATATGTGGCGTCCTAGGATAATCATTGAAACGACGTTATAGTATAACCAATGTAGTAAAATAAATATAAAGGTGAGTGGTGCACCCCCAAAAAGATGCACAGAAAAATGAGCTGACCGACCAATAAAAAAACTGGTGAAAACGTGTAAATTTTTTGGCAGTTTATTCCACGTTTTTGCTACTACTAGGTTATACTATTAATCTTCCAATAAACACATTAGAACCTACAAAATTCCTGATATCAATTTGATAATATATTGCTTGACCATCAAATAACCCAGTTCAACCTTTAACCATAATCGATAATCATATAACTTCCTCTATTTCACTAGGATATTACTTTCTGATTATGAAAACCAGTTAACATGACTCGTATGAGGATCACATCCTCCGTACTGTTCCTTTGCAATCACGTTCTAGCGGTAACTTAAACAAAACTTAATTACTGAAACATACTGAAAACACAAGGAACGTGTAGGGCCGAGCAAGGGAGTTGCTCGAGATCCTTGTCGTCAATTACAAAATGAAATAAACGGTTTTGTACGAATTAACGGGGTTTATACGAGCAAAAACCGGATGTGAGTTGATATATTGTGAGTTTAGTGACAAAAAAAGTCGAATAGACTCACGATTTTGCACAGTTATTTCATTTTTTTGATAACGTTAAAGAAATATGAAATTTCAAGAGAAATTTTATGTGTGAAGGTTCACTTATTTGTAAAAATTTCCATCTACCATGAACGTACAATAAAATTTGTGATAGGAATCAGTTAATTTGTTAAAATTACTATATCATAGGCGCACGATGAAAGTTTATTTCTTAAAATAAGGCTCTATTATTTGTGTTTCAACTTCTGTCAACAGTTTCCATGATTGCATATTAGTTTTTTTCTATTTCCACTGTTCCTGGTATGAAATGTAAGCTCATATTTCTATTTATACAGAAGTGAAGTAGAATGTTTTATTCAGTAGGTACATAATATTGATCCACAAAGGTAGCTCCCTCAGAGCACACAGAAAACTCATTTACAGCCAAAGCATTCCATTAAGTATATTCCAAAAGTAATTCCAGAATATAAATAGTAAATTCAATTTGAAAATTAAATATTTAAACCCATTCTCAGCCTCAAATAACCTCAAAAGACTATGTGACAAAGATTATACCAGTGAATATTTGAACTAATTGTATGAATATCACCTAGCAAGCTTACTTTTTTCAATATACAAAGTGAGTACTTATTAATATCATCCGTATAAACCAAAATGTACCACGATTAAACCAGTGAAAAAAAAAAAAGATTTTAAAATAATTATTCATGTATTTGAAGCTCCTCTTTTTGCTCGATAACACACATACGTTTTTCTACCACCGCACTTTTAATGGTCAAGTTTTTTTTATTCTGGAACATATGGAGGACTGCCATTTTTAGTATATAGTACAAACAGATCAACATAACCCAGATTGCAGAAATATGACGCCTTGCCCCAAACTAAAATCAATAAACTATTATACAACTGATTCTGCTCAGTCTAGTACCTATGTCCTCCATGTATTCTGAGCAGCTGTGGTCACATGCATACTAAGCATTGTATACTAAGCTAGTACCATTTCACAATAGTACTAACGTATTTTGAAGATTATCCGTTGAAAAATTTGCAGTAAATTTGATGAGAGAAAACTCAGAAAAAATTTTTAACATTGCAATGGCAACTATTCGCTATTTTTTATTAAACACATGTCACACCAAACAGGAAACTATTCAAAAATTTTTTCTCCATTGAGAAAATGAAATTATAACATTTTCTCGCTAATATGGTTTTAAATATAATACTTCATAAGGTTTGTATTTGTTATCAATGGATAACAATAAATATTGTTGTTCCAATTGAAGACATCCTAGGAATACATAGCTAAGTAACCATAGCACTTAATAGGATCACCGGAAGACTAAATATATAAAATGAGTGAACTTTTCATGGTATTTAGATGCTGGATAGATACCCTTTATTATAGATATCCGTGTTTAAATATCAACGAATCTTATCAGATTTATATGACATTGCGATTTTTTATTATCATCCAAAGTAAATTCGTAAAATTATTGCGCGGTCGTAGGAAACAGAATGGACATCACTTGTGCGAAAGCTCTTTTTCATACGCATGGGGGATACCTCACGCAGCTGTGATGTAATATATCATTCCTGAACCAAATAGATCACCCCATTTATTTATTATAATTTCAAAATACTTCAATATAATAAGAATATATTAATAATATTGCTTCTGAATACTTTTACCTTATCAGGTCTGTTAATATTTGCGAAAATAAAATATATTGGATAAAGTTCAATTGAATTGAGAGAGAAACGTATTTTATTACAAGTTTCAAATTTGAATAATAGACATTGTTTTTTCATGTAATGGTGATTCTCAAGAGGAACAAGAAATATATTGAAATTAAAACTACAGTTACCTTTTCAATTACTCATGGCGCGATGATCATCCCAAAACCATTTGGACTGTACCATATTTCCATTAACCATCACTAAAAACCGAATTCGACCATTTCCATTCACCGACCGGCGATTGCCAAATTATCAAAAATAATTTATTATCAACTATTTAAAAGTTTATAAAATAAAATATTGAAAACTGTATGTCACACAAGTCTGTCTTTTTCAACAACCTTTGGCAAATCGCATTTTTAGAGTTGAAACGAGCGCGAATATCTGCAAAAAAACAAGTGAAAGTGAATTTATTTGATAATATTTAGAAAAAATAGTTCACTCTTATACCTGTCATTATATTATAATTGTTTTTTTTAAGATGAAAAGTGAAAAATAGTTATTCATGTATTATGCCCGTTTGTAATTATCAATGATTCAGTACAAATTTTAGTCAATTTTCCAGGATCCTAAACTTAGGACAATAAAATATTGACAAGAAAAAAGTGTGTTTGCAACACACCATGCTTTGGTCACTTATTTATGTTGTGATTATGCGCACTATGAGCAGTATGATTTTGTTAGTAGCCTATCACTTTTCAGATTTTAGCAAATAATTTGAATTTTTTAATTTAAATAGGTATCAGACAACAATGCACACATAATTTTTATTGTTAGCAGCAGCAACTCTTATTAATATAGTAGCAGTTGGGAATGATATAAGAAAGAGAAGCCCTCATGTGCTTATTTTTATATTGAGAACTTTTAACTATGTGAAGGCAAGGTTTTTTTTATATAGTTCAATAAGTCGAAGTACTTGATCATGAGACCACGACATTTTTGATAATTAAAATAGCTCAAACGAAAAACTTTCACATACACAACATTCTCACCCCTCAATAAACGATATAATACACAGGGTGGGGCAATCTTCTGACATCGGAGGATTACATCGTTGTGGTGATAGATAGAGCTTTATAGTTTTGTGTGAGCTAATACAGTTACTTAGGGCACATTTTGAAAATACTTTCGATTCTACACGGTGTTCCAAAACCACGTAGCAGCACAAACTTACATTTTTTTAAATGGAACGTACTATATTTTGTTCAAGAATCGAAAAGATCTCACCAAGAGCGTTAAAAAAATTTAGCACTCTAATATATTATAAGGGTGTTTCACAAAGATATGGCCAATTATTAGCAAAAAAGACCTCCTCTTCAACACTCTGCAAAACAGTAAATTAAAATAAATCAACAGTTTTTTGTATTCAAATGTCATACACACATCATTGGCTGTATTCAGTATTAATTACTTTTTTTATCTGTGGCTTCTTTAATACAGGGTGATACAAAACGCATATCAAGCAATATCTCAAAATTTTTAAATGAATCACCCTATAAGTCTTTTTACAATTTGTTAGTACAATCAATAAACTTTCAAACGATGTAGTACACTTAGGGCATGAATTAATGGAAAATCGTAGATATTTCATGATAATGATCAAAAACAAGAATTTTACGTACACAAATTAAATGGTATAAAATTTTTACATGCAACATCTTGTGAATTTTAACATTTCTAAGGCATAAATTCTAATCGTAATTTTGGATGCATCTTAAATATCTTTGACTTCTACTCTTACCATTAGAGGAAGGAAAGAAGGAATTATGTTGGAAGAAATATTTTTGTTTTTGTAAGTAGGCTAATGTCATTATAGTACTATAAAAGCAGTTTGCAGTCTTTACGAAATGATTACTTAAGTCATCACAAACAGTATATCTTAGTTATGTAAAATGCAAGCTAGTATTTTATTTTCCAACTTTTTCTATTTTTGAAAAACTAACAATTATGAAAACCAACATTATAAGAACACTCACATTTACATAAATGAACATTGACATTCTATAAAAAGTATAGTAGTTTATGCTAAGTGTTCAACATGGCGACCATTTACTTCCATACAATTCTTTTCAAAAACGGGGATCTTACTCTTTCCAACATAGCTGGAGTTATTGTGGAAAATGCGTTACGAATCCTTTCTTTCAAGTCTTCTCTGGTAGTGGTTCCGTTTGATACACAAGTTGCTTGATGTATCCCCATAAAAAGAAATCCATCGGTGTGAGATCTGGAGATCGATTGGTCCACCACGTCCTATCCACCTGTCGGTAAAATTTCTGTTTAACAACGACGTACACAACGAAAGTGATATACAGATGCTCCATCTTGTTGGAACCACAAGTTAACTATTGTGTTTGAATCAACTTCCTAAACACAAACGAAGAATACAGCAATATTTCTTTGACATTTATTAGTAGATACTATTTTGATAGTAGTCCACTTGATATAATCAAAAATATGGCTTGATTATGTTTCGTCCATTCTCAAACAAGCCTATAATAACAATTCTTGAAAGTGAAACATGAATAAATATGAAATTTTTGGTAATTCCAGGTACCTAAGATATTAGCAAACATTTTATTTCATTGATTAGATATTGTAGATGCATCCAAAATTACGATTAAAATGTATGCCTTAGAAATGTTAAAATTTACAAGAGGTTGCATGTAAAAATTTAATACCATTTTATTTGTGTACGTAAAATACTTGTTTTTGACCATTATCATAAAATATTCACGATTTTCCATTAAATGTACTACATCGTTTGAAATATTATTAATTGTACTAACAAACTGTGAAAAGACTTATAGGGTGATTCATTTAAAAATTTTGAGATATTGCATTTTTGTTTCACCCTGTATTAAAGAAGCCACAGATGAAAAAAGTAATCAATACTGAGCACAGCCAATGTGTATGACATTTGGATATAAAGACCTGTTGATTTATTTTAATTTACTGTTTTGCAGAGTATTAAAGAGGAGGTCTTTTTTGCTAATAATTGGCCATATCTTTATTGTGAAACACCCTTGTAATATATTAGAGTGCTAAATTTTTGTAACGCTCTCGGTGAGATCTTTTCGATTCTTGAACAAAATATAGTACGTTCCATTTAAAAAATGTAAGTTTGTGCTGCTACGTGGTTTTGGAACATCCTGTAAAATCGAAAGTATTTTCAAAATGTGCCCCTCAAAAACTGTATTAGCTCACACAAAATTATAAAGTTCTATCTCTCACCACAACGATGTAATCCTCCGATGTCAGAAGATTGCCCCACCCTGTATAATCTTTGAATAAACGTTGGTTATGTAGCAGAACCAGTGTCACCACCATCATGAAAAATAAAAAAATCAATAACCTCAAATCAAAGTTTTCCCTATATGTTTGCCCCAAGTTGTCATTTAATTGATAGAAAATAGGACTGGTCCTATAAATATTTTCTATCAATTAAAATTGAACAAAAATAGGACAAGTTTCGTCAATTTCAAAATTGACTGAAAAATTGATGATTAATGTGTATGAATCTATATTTTATTTAGGATCCCAGAAAATTGACTAAAACTTGTACCAAATCATTAATAATCACAAACGGGCATTAAGAGCGAAACGTGATACATTATTGCTCACGTTTTTGGTGATGCATACATTTTTTCTGCAATCACTTAATTGTAACTATTAAAAACCAATATAAAGTAGAATTCATAAGAACTCTTAAAATCCGTCAGTTATTTGAATATATCAATTCAAATATGTTTCAAACTTTTATATCTGTCACTGTCAATACATCTTCTGTAAGCTCCTTGTGGCATTACTTATTATTTTTTCTCTCAGTTTTTGGGAATCCCACAATAATGCTTTTTATTTTTTATTTCGACGTTTCGGTAGCGTTCCAGCTACCGTTGTCAAGATTAACTAGTAATAATAGTTATTCATGTATTAAGAGCGAGAAGTGAGGAATTATTGTTCGAAAGCAAGGAATTAATTGCTAGAGAACAATAATTCCACTCTTAGCTCGCAATACATATAACATTTTCTCTACAATCACTTGAATATATATCATAACTAATAAAATTGATAAATTCATACTTCTTATTTCAAGTAGCTGTCATCATATACTATAAAATTTTAAGCGTATAATTATTATTGTCAATACTGTCAATGTACTTCTTATTCTACAATTAGGAAGGCCTCAGCTAGCATCCGGCCACTATATGCAAAATAATCAGAACGTGGCACAACAATTAAGCACAAAAACACAAAAAAAATAATACGGTAACATCGCAATCTTACTAATTAATTATTTAAAACATTAAGAACTTAACAAAACAGCGATTTATTAGATTGTAAAAGATTTTCAGAAGACAAAAACACGCCCTAGCCAGGTTGCTCTATGATGTCACTGTCACTGTCAATACAATTATGTTTGTAGTATCGGTTGTTATGGGCAACGAGCGTTTTGCAATTTTTTACGCTCGGCGAGCGTAAAGTAACTCTCCTCAAGAAACGTCAAATTTTCGTTGTAAATGGCAAGCGAAAAAGCCTACTTTTCAATGTGATTGTAGCAAAAATAATTTTTGGTCCCTATCTGACACAACGAAAAAAATATGACAGCTAGACAATCAATAATATTTGGAAGTTTAACACTACAAAACTTTGTTGTCAAATTTCATTAAGGTCCAATCATAGTAGATCACACCTCTGGTAAAATGTGAAATAAAATATTTTATTTTATGACATTCTAACGATATGATAGTCTACTAGAAAGGGAATCCAGTGAAGTGCACTTTTTTCACGCTCGGCGAGCGTAAAGTAACTCTCCTCAAGAAACGTCAACTTTTCGTTGTCAATGGCAAGCGAAAAGGCCTACTTTTCAATGCGATTGTAGAAAAATGTTATTTTCCTCCAAATTTTATTGTTTTATCTCAAAAAAATTATGCACGCTATTTTTTGTTCCTTAAACATCCCATCAAGTGTATCTTCTGGAATTTATGTTCAATATTTCGTGATAATTTTGTAATTAGATTTTTCAGTGATACGCCAATCATTGTCTGTCATATTTTGGACACAAATAAAATATTATGTTTTTTTTCCTGGGGACGTAGAAAAACTATAGTAAGTACCTAGTGTCGAAAACATCTTTAGCCACTCCTTTCATAAAGCACTCTCTCCGATCCGCTACTTTAGAAAACTCGTGACTGAAGTAACGTTTTTGACACTTGGTACTTAAAACTAAACTTATATGAGAAACAGATGAATAAGCAATTAAATATTTTATATCTCTTTGACTCTACAAATTTAAGAAACAAAAAAACCTCCAATTGAAGAATTTACAATAAAAAAATATTCAAATTCAATAAAAAAGACTTAAATAAAATTATAAATCGCAATAACCCATAACCTCCTAATTTTAATATAATACCTGCTAGAATTATTGAACTTAGCATGCCCTCGTATTGTTTCAACTACTTTGAATTAATGAAAAAATGAAAATATTAGATATATTTGCTTGGTTTGCCTAGTTTGACGTCACTCGTTAATTGTTTAGACTTGTCAGTTCGCACTGGAAGCATTGTTAGTTTTTTGAGTTATCCTGATTTCCAATTCGGAAAAAGAATTAAATTTCCCAAATACATTATACCCGAAATAGTAAATCAAGATGAGGAAACAACTTAGAATTTATTACCAGTAAAAATCTAAGAGGAGATATGAAGATAATATACCCTTATGAGAAGAGTTTTATTTTTTTGTTTAATAAAAATGAAATAATACAGTAATAAATCACATTATTTACCAATTTTACCATATTATTATGATATAAACGTGGTTGTACAGACCTACCTTTCTTGTCGAAAACATTTCGTTTAAATGTCACTTTCGTCACTCGTTAAACAAGTTATAGAATAACTTAAAAATCCTTACTTTTATAAATAAACAGAAATACAAGTGAAATAACATTGAAAAATATAATATAGATATTGCTATTTCATTACCTGAATCACATCAAACCTATATATTATGTTCATTGTTGAATTCACTCACGAACTATACAAATCGCTGTGTTCTTTTAAAAACATTTAGTAGGTACTTGACGGAGTTTTTTCTATACAAAAAACACTGGCTGCTGACAGGTTTACTGGATTCTTATTGGCGCTAGATAAGTGATTCGATATATTTAGGTATTTAGTCAATAGATAGATGATTTAATTTGTTGCTATGAATATTTGAATATACGAGGAGTAAATGAAAATATTTTAGTTTTATACAAGGATGGTTTTAAATGAAATATAAATAGAGAGTGAGTCTTAAGTATTGAACAATTCAATTATTTTGAAAGGGAAGGGAAGGGCATTACTTTGAATAATATTATGCGAAATAGTATACAGGGTGGTCCTCAAGTAATTGTACATAGACGTACAATATAATCATTACTTCAAAATATTGGGATAAAAACCAACGAGCCCTAATAAAATGTTGATATTAAGATAGATACAGGGTGTTAAACATGACATTTTAATTTTCGTTTTTAACAACAACTTTAACGCCTTTTGACGTATATGCACAAAAATTTGAGGTTGGGGGTTTTTGGATATAGGAAATCATAATTTTGTATCTATTTCGATGTATTTTGTGGAGGGCGCCTCATAGGCCACGTATGAAGTATAAATGTACGCAAAGCTTTTTTGCCTTTTACATTGCTCTTATACCCTAATATTGTTCATCTTAATACTAAAAAAAATTATTATCATACACACAACTACATTTTTAGAACGTAATTTCATTGAAAAATAATCATGTAGTCAATCACAAAAATGTGATTATCTCGAAAACGGTTAAGATTTGGGGACACTAACAAATACACCTTTTTTTGTTGTAATGATGTGGCTTTAATTATTTCTTACAAAATTAGCGCTAATGTAAAAGGCAAAAAAGTTTTGCTTACGTTTATGCCGCATAAGTGGCCTATGTGGCGCCCTCTACAAAATACATAGAAATAGGTAATGACATTTTTATAAAGGGGTTTATTTTTATGTGAAAGCTCCCGCTTACCATGGGAGTTCTATACAATTTTCAAAAAGGAAACATTTATTTGAAAAAATTTGTGTAAGGGAGTCACTTATTTGTAAAAACTCTCATTAACCATTGGCTTACTATTAAATATCTTGAGGTGGTTGATTCATTTGGACAAATTTTCCCCCATGATAGGCGAATGATATTATTTTTGAAAAGGGATTCATTTTTGTGTGAAAATTTCTATTCAACATGAGAGTACCATACAATTTTCAAGAGGAAAACATTTATTTGCAGAAATTTGTTCACCGATTTGTGAAAATTTCCATTCACCATTGACGTACGATAAATGTTTTAATGGTGGTTGATTTATTTGGACAAAGGCATATGAGATATCGGTGAAAAAAATGGGTGTAAATAGGAACGGGATCTTGGAGGAAGCTTGGGAGAAGGAGATTATGAGGGAATTGTTCAGAGGGGGAGGAGGAGTGAAGGGCAGGATTCGGGAAGCCCAGGCTAGGGGGTAAAGAAAATAAGACGGATAACAATGGTAGAGAAGTGGGAAGTAGAGGAGGGGGGGAGAAACGTTAAAGTGAAGAAAGCCCCAGGGATAGATGGGTGATAGAGGTGATATGGTGAAGAGGCTGTTGGATGACAATGGGATGTACTTCTGGGAACTATTCAAAAGGGTGCTGTGAGAGGAAGAGTTTCTGGAAAGGTAGAAGGTGGTCAGAGTGATACTTTTGAAGAAGACAGGGATGATAAAGGTTAGGATTGAGGGGGAAGTTGGTTGGAATGAGGGTTTTAGGGAAACCAGCATGGGTTTGTGGGAAATCTTTCATCTAATCGCTGGTAATGGGCTTGGTGGACAGGGCTATTTTGCACATAGGTCATAATACCAAAATTTAATAATTTATCTTGGCAACTAGTGCAGAAAAGTGACTCTTTCAACACTAAAATAAATCAATCAATCGACAGAATTTCAATAGCCACCAATCTAGTTTCATTGCGCATATCATTACTAGAACTACTTGTAATAATAATTATTATAGTATTAATTTGCATGAATTCATTCGGAAAATGAGCATCATTGATCAAAAACATTTTCACGAATAAAATGGTTATTCCATTCCATTAATATTTTCGTTAAAACAAACTGTCTTGCAGGGATAATCCGGCTTGAGCAATTTTATTAATGGATAAAGTTTAGAGGTCGGGCGTAAATTAAAATTTGTTCAGTTTTACGTGTTGGACATGGATTATTTTCTTTTTTCTGTAAAAGGTAATTATTTGCTGGTTTTGTTTAATTTGTATTCGGAACTTCATTAATAATTTTATGGTAATGACTAGTGCTAGTAATCGTATCAACAGATATAAACTGTTAAAATTACGGATTGTAACAATGTTAATCAAGAAAATTGGTGTTTGGTGACTGAAAATGAGTTATACTAGATATAATGTGGAGTATAATCTGTGTATCAGAATTATATTTGCTTATGTGTACAAATAGCGAGTGCAAACATGTTTTTATTTGGTTTAAAAACACTAGCAACTATAAAAGCTGGTGCATTGCGGTGAACATCCATCAGAATAATCAAATTTTCAGATATTCAAACGTTATATACGGTAGAACCAACAATAAGAATTTTCATCAATAGAAAATGCAGTTTAAAAAAAATATAAACAAAAGTGTCCAAGGAAGATTGAGTACTCCTTAACTATCATAACATTTTTGAAGTTTGTATTTGTTCAAAAAATGAATAAATTCTCAAAATTGGGTAAAATATATATTAATTATGTATTATTTATTAAATACAACGAAACCTTAATTAAGTGCCTAAATTGTTCACATTCAGCTAAAATACAATGGGAATAGAGATGTGCAATAACTTCGGAGTTGTTTCTGCAGCCTTGATACGTATCTTTCCTTCAAGTGAATTGATATGTTGTGGTATATTTTGCTACACTTTACAAATCAAGTGCTTGAGGTCACTTGATTTGACTAACTATAGTTCGTACACCCACCAATTTGAAAAGGCGTTGTTCAAGTATCTGCGCACCAGGACAGCATAGTGTGGAGGCACACCATAAATAATTTCTGTTTGGAAACAACCGGTTCATTTTGGACAACAAGAAGTTTTGAAGAAATTTGAAATAATATCGATGGCCTGTTGAGGTTTCTTCTGAGAATTATAGTCCAATAATCCCATTATCTATTATTCCCGCCCAGACAATAACTTCCTCTGGGTATTGAGTACGGTACCTATTCTTACATCCAGTGAGAATTTTCCGTAGCCCAGTACCGATAAGTTTGACGATATAGACATGACCGTTTAGTAGAAATGTATATTCAACAAAGAAATGTAAGAAATTCCTTCGGAATGAATGGAGCATGGTCTAAACGAAAACAGCAACACCACCTCAGCCTCCTGGGCTTATTGTGGATACTCCTAGTGTTCTGACTTCAGCCTATTCAGCCAATCCGTTCCCTGTATTAGCTCATACAGGTTCTTTGCTGGTTGGTTGTAGGAGTCTTCTGGATTCATTTGGGGTCAACAGGGGCAACATGATTTAATAATTATAACTTTAAAATTCAAATATCAACTGATATTATTTCACACTACTGTTTCTCTTATGTCAGCAAAGCTTACCCCTGCATTATATCTAGATCAAAGTTGAAATATGGCCTAATTCTCAGCTACAGAAAGTAGGAATACTTTTAATTTAATAGTAAAATTTGTGAAGACAACTATTATTGACATTATTATTTGTTCCAACCAGAATCAGAATCTGTCAGAAGCGATCGGAGAATAACTGGTCATCACAGTTTTTGATTGCGGTTTACATGTCCATATCAGATAGTATGTGGCAAATAGCGAGAGCTAGTGCCATTGCTACCATCACAGATATACACGTGACGGTAATGATTTAGCGGTCGTGCTCCAATTTTTCCAATTATCTACTTTTACAATAAAAATAAATAACAAAACATATCGTTTCTGGGAGCTTGTTAGCCATTGTCACATCTATTGTGGTTCTTTTGTAAAGTACTGTAGTTTACTCGGAACAAACAATGCCATTAAAAGTTTATTTTTCAGTTTACGAAGTTGCAACATATGAAAACCTCAATGCTTATGAATTTCCAAAAGTTTTGACTCTGGTTTAATTTAAAACCTCGACTAACTTTTTAACAAAATTTGTTTCGGTTGCTCCCAAAACAAAGGAGAATGTCTCTAATACTAGTAATTAAGTCGCTTCCTTTTCAGAATTACTAGAGAGTAGAATAGTTTTTAGTCTTTATCATCACGTACAGATCCGGAATTGAGTTTAAAAGATGATTAGTTATTAATATTTGCATTCATCATAATTATGATTTCCATTGTTTGAAAACATTTAGTCAACTTATATTCACCATTAATGTCACTGCGAAATCCGTTTTTTTGGAAAGAACTTCACACGTACCTATGCGAGATTTTTCTCGTCTCATCTCATCTTGGTCTTCTCTAGAAAACCATTTGTGATTTAATTGTATACTTGGCCTTTTACAATCGCATCTTATTATTCATATAATGTTCCATAAATTATCACACGGCTTAATAAACTCTACCAGTTCATCTCTGAAAATAGATAGCAGACTTCAAATTAATAAAATCATGCAAAATTTGCCCTCCTTTGCTTTTTGCAGTGAGTCTCTAAATAAAACTTTGGTGAGATTTTAAATAAAACATCAAGTAACCAAAGTTTTAAATGTGTTTTCGTTTTTTTGCTTAATTTATTACGAACCAAAGTTTCAAAATTAATTACCTAGTTAAGGACATCAAACTTCAAAAACCTCAAACTTCATTATTGCGGCTTTTACTTCAAACTT
>CAJUYG010000681.1:293925-304491 GCA_910591675.1 Galerucella calmariensis | reverse complement strand
TTCACTCTAATTGTTTAAATAATGAAATTACAGGAAAGTGTTCAAATCACAAATTGTAGCTAATACATTTATCTACAAAATTTGGCCGAATATTTTTTTTGTATCTGCATTATTTTTCAAAATATACGAAATTTCCCTAGTAGTATTTTTTAACATCAATTTTTTAATTTAGTAAGTAAACAATGGAATAGAGGAAAAAGTTTTTTAAATGAAATGTGTTCCAAAATGGGTATCCACAAATACATTAAATTTTTAATGTATTATCATTGATTTTCCACGTAAACCTTTACTAAAAAGTCGTGTTTTTTACCCAATTTCTATAATTAACATTAATAAATTGGAAAATTGAATTGTATAACATAGCGTACTTTAAAGATTATGGCGTAATCTTCAAATTTTACTTGAAAGTTTCTCTTGTATTTGCATTTTCCACAAAGATACATACGATTTTCCACTTGAACCTTCATTTTTTTGACCCCACTTCATTTTCATTATTGTTTCAATAACAGACTCTATTTTTAATGTAGATTGTTGAAATTTTTGTTGTTAATATTTAATTATTGGAACTTTAGTTCTTTACGTCAGGTTATGTTTGAGCGACCGGGGGTCGCGACGCAAAAGATCTGACCGTTACGTTGCTTCGTTATGTGCCTTGCTTGCGTGCGTGTGCTCTCTCCTGAGTCTCTCTCTCGTTTACGAAGCAGCGATTCATATGCTTCGGCCGGGAATCGAACCCGGGCCGCCCGCGTGGAAGGCGAGCATTCTACCACTGAACCACCGATGCTATATTAAAATTCTATGCAAAGCTGGTATTCGCAGTGCTGGTGATCTACTTGAATTTGTTCGGATACATTTTTACTAATATTTCCATAATTTTTTTTGCTCGATCGATCTTTTTTGCTTTTTTACAGCATCGGTTGTCAGGACGGTAGGTTGTGTTTAATGGTTTCTAAGTTTAACACGTCGGTAAGTGATTTACTAACCGTTCAGACATCGAAAAGTAATAAATAGCATAAAAACAATTTCACCAAAATGCAAAATATAATTTTTTGCGCGATCGATCTTTTTTGTTCATTTACAGCATTGGTTGTCAGGTCGGTAGGTTGTGTTTACTGGTTTCTAAGTCTAACACGTCGGTAAGTAAACTACGTCCTAGCCCTACATACCTTTAAGTGGTCCTACATAATATATTACTTCATTCATTACACAAAAGAAACAAAAAAAATAAGAAGATTGATATTTTTTAATGAACAGAATCGAACAGAACAATATAAAATAGTTATTTGTGTACCAAGGCCGTAATGTTGATCTTTTTTGGCCGAATCTGAAATTTGCGGCCGAGGCGTAGCCGAGGCCAAGCAAATTTCAGGTGAGGCCAAAAATATCATACGGCCGAGGTGCACACAAAATTTTTTAAGCGAGTGTCTCATCAAATAGGTAACAACTTTTTTTTACAATTTTGTTTCTAAACAGAGACGAAACTGGAAGATTAGATTCAAATTTTTATTAACCAAATGAAAAGTGTATTATTAAGTAACAAAGATGTGTACAGAATTACTTACAGTAAGTATGATAAACAGAAGTTGGGTCATAACGAAGTTAATAAATTAGGGCATTATTTGCTATTAATTGTTATGTTAAATGTACATTTACTACATTTTGAAAATGTAATACCACTTTTAGACATGACATTGTTAACAAACATTTCATTTTCTTGATTTTCCGTAACAATGGTTCTTGCTGGAAAGCTGCTTACTGAAGTACCATCTAATTCAAATAAAGTAAAAAAGCGGCCGTAAAGTAAAAAAGCGGCCGTAAAGTAAAAAAGCGGCCAAAAAAGATACACTTTAGGGACGTTAATAGATCCGTAAAACTTCATTTTTTGTGACACTCGCTTAAAAAGTAATAAATAGCATGAAAACAATTTCACCAAAACGCAAATTATATTTTAAACTGATCGAAAAGTATAAATGTCACTTTTGACATTTCGTTCATTTCGAAAAAATTAAATTATTTTATTCGAAAATCGAATATTTCAATACGATCGCGCAAAAAATGGTATAAGCATTTTGAACGTTAAGGGTAATACCGGTCTCCAGCAAAATTGGAGGCTTAGCTACGCTCAGCCTCCAAACATTGCTGTCGACCGGTAAACAACCCTTACCGTTCTTGATACTTAATATACTATTTTGGTCCCTATCTGACACAACGAAAAAATAGACAATCAATAATATTTTGAAGTTTAAGACTACAAAACTTTGTTGTCAAATTTTATTAAGGTCCATTCATAGTAGAACACCTCAGGTAAAATGTGAAATCAAATATTTTATTTGATGACATTCTAACGATATGATAGTCTACTAGAAATGGAATCCAGTGAAGTGCACGTTCCAGGAACGGTTTTTATTGGGATAGCGCTTTTTTTAGCTATAAAAAGTTGTAGGTTTGCTGAAATACGTCTGATTGAAGTATTTATGGTAAATAATTGTCAAAAAATCTGATATTTATAGAAAAACTGTAAGTAGAGACTTCAAAGTTCTTAGTGGTAAAGTTTCATTGAATTATATTAATTTCGAAAAAATATATAATTGTATGAAGTCTAAAAATGAACAAGTAAAATGAAGCATGTAAAAAAAACAGATTTTTAAGAAGCATTTGTTTAAAATTTAAAGTTTTATGCTCATTTGCAATGCTAAATCTAGAAGGAATTATCGCTGGGATGAGTATTAATTAAAAAGAAATTATAATTGTTTTTTGACTTCTTAGATCTACTTTTTTAGAAATAAACTGTTTTTACAGTTAGAAAATTTACTTTTTCAAATTCTAAAGTATCTTTATATAACAGCTGAGATCTTTCTCTACATTTTACATGTGTTTATTTATTTTTTTATAATGTTATAACCCCAAAATTATTAAATTTAAGTCGAGCGGTTAATAAATTTGGCGTAACCACGAATTGACTAGCACTGAAATTAATTTATTCTCGTAAACTTTTCAATTTACAGAAAAACTTTCCAGATAAAATTTGTGGATAAATGTATCAGCTACAATTTTTGATTTAATTTCGTATATTTTGAAAAATAATGCAGATTAAAAAAAATGTTCGGACAAATTTTATAGATAAATGTATTAGCTACAATTTTTGATTTGAACACTTTCCTGTATTTTCATTATTTAAACAATTAGAGTGAAAACACAAGACAAAAAAAATGTACTCAAAGATTTTCCGGAAAATTGTATGCCTAGCATCGTAAAGCTTTTCTCATGTTAATCACAACCCTTTTAAATACTTAATTTTGAGTTTTCAAGTTTTTTGTATTTTTTGTGTACTTTGACTTATATAAAGATTTGAAAAAATTAAAAATTTTTCAGGCATATACGGTGGTGACTTGGGTCTGGTGATAACTCAATATTTAGGTCTAATGGGTTCCTTACAATGGGGTATGCGTCAATGGACTGAATTGGAAAATAACATGACATCAGTAGAAAGAATCTTAGAATATACCCGATTGGAAAAAGAACCGGAAAGAGAAGATCCTAAAAATCTTCCGGAAAAATGGCCTGAACATGGTCAGATACATTTCCAAAACGTTTGTTTACGGTACAGCGAAACCGAACCTTTTGTACTTAAAGAATTGTCTTTCTCCATAGAACCTAAACAGAAAATCGGTATTGTCGGTAGAACAGGCGCAGGAAAATCATCCACTATTACAGCATTATTTCAATTATACCCACTAGAAGGATCTATTGTAATCGATGGTGTTGATACCACGCAAATACCTCTGGATATTCTTAGATCAAAAATTTCTATAATACCACAAGAACCAGTGCTATTTTCCGGTGAGTATTTCTATATCAAAACACTGTAATATCCAGATTTAACACTTTGTGATTTCTATATTTAGGCTCTATGCGTAAAAATTTGGACCCGTTCGAAAACTACAGCGACGACATCTTATGGAACGCTCTAGAACAAGTAGAATTGAAAGACGTAATTTCAGAATTACCTTCCGGTCTTAACACTGAAGTTTCCGAAGGAGGAAATAATTTCAGCGTTGGACAAAGACAGCTGGTATGCTTAGCGAGAGCTCTGATTAGAAACAATAAAATTTTGGTAATGGACGAAGCCACAGCCAACGTAGATCCACACACAGATTCTCTAATCCAAACTACTATCAGGGAGAAATTTGCTGACTGTACAGTTTTGACAATCGCTCATAGGTAGGATTAATTTCCATAAAGCAGTACATAATTGTGTTTATCTACAACTGTCATGTAACGGGTACGACTTGACACTATTTTCAGTGTCATAATGACGTATATAATATAACACTGGAAGCTGCATTTTCAATTTCCGAAAGGAGATTTGATGTCAAAACTAATTTATTTTATTTCCACAGTCTTGTTTGTCTTTGCTGCTATGGTCAAAAAATATGATACACAGTACCTTATGTTTGCAGTTCAATATTGTTAAAAATACGTTGGATTGAATTTTTTTTATTTTATAATATACATACGTACTGTTAATAATACTAATAAACAGTTGTATATAAAATTTTGTACGTAACACGTGTGATAGGAATTATTAACGCACTTATGTGATTATCACATGCGTGCGTTAATAATGTCCATATTCCACTAATTACGTAAATAACTATTAATGTTATAGATTGCACACTGTTATGGATTCGGATAAAATATTGGTGATGAGTTCTGGAAGGGTGGAGGAATTCGATCACCCTTACCTTCTTCTACAACATAAAGCTGGAGTCTTATATAATTTGGTAGAAGCAACTGGTGCATCTACAGCTAAATATCTGGAAAATGTAGCTAGAGAGGTATGTATGGAGTTCGCCATGTTATTTATATCAAAATTTCACTTTTCACTGTCCCAGTATCTGTATCTTAATCTGTGTTATATCGGGGCTAGTCTATAGAGTGTCATCAAGATTTAGGTAACGCCTCGGCTTGGGTTAAAGGGCACGACAGGAGTAAAGGTAATCGCTTTGCCGATTATTTAGCGGCTGGATTAAAAATTTTAGGACCCAGTGACACCTACGGCCTAACAACTTCGACAATTGCGGATCTAGCCAAACGTTACACCCATGCTCAATCCCTTAAGAGATGGGATGGAATCAAAGGATGCAGTCTTGCCAGGATCACCCTGGGCAGGGCCGGCGAAAGGCTAGTTTAACGCCCGTGCGAAAGGCAAATTTTCCGCCCCCTCCCCCCTCGATTTGATGAAACACATATTTTTCAAATTTTATAGGTTTTGCAATAACTGTTATTAGTACAGGGAATGAAGCTCAAAAAAAGGTAAAACCTCGCAATTTTTTTGTCCAGCATGGATTGACTTGAAATTTTAACAGGAGGTAGGTGATAGCCGAAGGTTCAAAATCTATATCGAACCGAAGGGCGCTAAACGGTTTTTAGGGGTGAAACGAGGGGTAAAAACTACCCTATTTGTCAAAAATCATAAAATAACATTTTAAACCTGAAAATGGGTAAGAGTTGGTTTGGATAAGTTGAATAATGATTGTTTTGAGCTTTGGAATACAATTTCATTATATTTCAACCCTTAAAAAGCAGCCCCTGTTACAGCTTAATGTAAAAAAAATCACTAATCCTTAAAAAATTATTTCGCCTCTGATTGATTTGCATAAAAATTTGGGATTAGGCTCAACTCACCCTCTGCTTTATATATCATGTCATGCCGACGAACCCTGATTGTTTCTTAGGGGTGAAAACTACCCCTAAATGTCAAAAATTAAAAAATAGCATTATAAATCTTAAGATAGGTGAAAATTGGTTTGAATTAGTAAAATGATGAATTTGTTACATTTCAAAATACAATTTTATACTTTTTCAACCCTTAAAAATCAACTGTTATTAGTGTTATGTAAAAAAAATTTTTTTGACAAGAGAAAAATATGTAATGCTAATAGGGATTTGCTCAATAATTCTGTTGTAAAAAAAATGTGTCACGTGCATTAAGTAACTTTTCAACCTTTAAAAACCACCCTTCACAACATTGCAATTTTTATAAACTATTGTAATAGATATTTTGTATATATAACGCCCCACTGCCGAATAAACCGGTTTTGTACATTATTATGCTTCCAAAGGCACTGTACACTATTGGAATTTTTCGAAAAAAAAATCGATTGGTTTTTTTAACGTATTTCCTTCATTTTTGATGATAAAAAGTTTATTCAAAAACGATTTTGTAGGGTTTTTCAAGAACTACAAGGATCTGTAAGTTAAATCTCTTTCGTTTTTAAAATGGGGTGAGTTTAAAGGGCTAAAAAAAGGTGGTGCTCGTGCGTAAATAGACGTTTTAAACGGCCATATCTCGTCAAATATTAACTGTACAAAAAATCTACTTACAGGAAAATTTTTGTCATAGAGAAAGCTACAATTTCGTTTTTTAACTTTGCTTGTACCTCTAATTTTTTTGGAGTTATTTTGAAGGAAAGGGTAAAAAATACAAAATTATGAAAAATAACTTTTTACTTTAAGCCATAATTTTTCGAAAACTGAATTTTAAATTGGTCAAACTTCTTGGACATATTAACCAAACATGTACAAAGAGAATTGCACAAGGGTAAAGATCAATTTTAATTAGGGGGGTAGTTAGGGGGTTGTTTTCATCGATTTTAATGTATAAAAATTCAGTACTGACATTATTTTTGTCATAATTCACTCAATTTTGATGCTACAGACTTTTTTTTTCAAAGAAAGGTCTTATTATGTTCTTTGGAAAAGATTCTATGAGTTGTCTACGAAAAATGCATCATTTTTCCGGTATTTGACTTTGAATCTATCACATTTTGCATTTGGGAAAAAAAAGCTAATCATTGATGGACCATATCTCGGTTCCTATTGGTTTTAGAAAAATTATAAAAAAGGGTTTTGCTTGTTTTTTTAAAGCTACAATTTTGCTCTCCACAGTTTTTTTGATGAAATGCATAATTTTCGAGTTATCCGCGAAAAACTTATCAAAAACGTCGATTTTTTCCTCTAAAAAGCGTTACTTTCAATCGCGAATAACTTAGAGAATATTGATTTTACAAAAAAAATGTATGGAACATTTTTTGCTTAGAATCACTTTTTCAATCGATTCCTGTGGTTAAAATGTTATAAAAAATTTTCACCCCCGAGATGGGGTGGCAAACACCCCCTAAGGCTTTAGCGCCCTTTGGTTCGATATAGATTTTGATCCTTGGGCTATCACCTACCTTCTGTTAAAATTTCAAGTCAATCCATGCTGGACGAAAAAATTGCCAGGTGAAATGCTTCATTCCCTGTACTATATGTGGAATCAATTTACAAAGTTAAAATAACTACTCAAAGAAAAACTACAAGTTACTATATTCACTTTCATAATTGTGAATCGTGTGTAAATTAAAATACAAAAGAACAGAAGAAAATTATTGATTAAATATTAAAAAAACTAACAATGACACTTGAAGTTATAAACATCTAAAACATTTTATTATAAAAATAAACATAATAAAAATATTTTCTCAAAAAAGCACAAAAAATTTTATTATTCTACTAAATACAAACTAAATTTAAAATTTAATTAAAATTAACTTTCCTGGCTTTAGTTTGCGAAAAATCCTTAAGAATATTGTCAATATTAATATTCATCATTTGATCAAATTCTATGCTCAACATAGTCAGATTAACTAGGCGCTCTTGAGAAATACTTGAACGTAAATAATTTTTTATTATACCTGCGTCATAATCGCTGATAAAAAAACGCAAAAGCGTGCTTAAAAGGCCGATTAAAGCACATGTGCTCTATAAAGTCACCTTGGTAACTTTAAAGGTATCGTCAGGTGCTGTTACGAAAAATTTGCGTAGTTCCTCTTCTGTAAACACCCAAGACTTTTTAGGCTCATGTCCTTTGTTTGTGCTTTTCATAAAAGCATGTAGTTTATGAAAAGAAGCAATGTTAACCTCGTGTTTGATTCGCAGCATCGTTTGCAGTTTGAAGTGAATGCACCACAATGATGACGACTTGTAAAGACTTGATTATAATGAAACTTCGTTAAATGATTGCTATTTTCATTAATAAATTGCTACCTACCATTTTGTTCATATACGCAAGCATTAAAGTTTCATCGATCACCGTCTGGTTGGTTGTGACCATCCATTTCGTAAATTTTTCGTATTCCTTTAGATACGCTTCCTTGGATTTCTCGGGGATTGACCTCCCTTCAGCTTGTTCGGCTAACAATCTAATCACAGATGACCTATCCTCGTTTTCGATCATTGTCTTAACATTTATCAACACACATTTCACATGCAAATTATTGTTCTATCTGACATAACAAAGTACTCATGTCAGATCAATCATTAAAGTCATGACATTTAGACTTTGCGTTTCTCGGGTTAATGATGTTGCCAAGGAAACTTTAAAAATGAATGAATAATTATTATGAAAAAGGAATTTTCGTTTTTATAAAATCATAATCTGAGTATTTTTCAGACTGCGGTGCAGGTATAATAAAAAATAGCGTATGATACACGTGTATAAGCGCCTTTTAAGCACTACTCCGTTAAAAGGCACTCGGCTTTGCCTCATGCTTCCAAACTCGTCGTGCGTGCTTAAAAGGCTTGCTTATACACTTGTATCATAATATACTATTTAATAATGTTTAATTTTGAAAAACTTCTTTCACCTGTTGCCACAGTAACAGGAAGAGTTAATAAAACACGCAAAGTTTGGCATTTGGCAAATTTTCAGACAAATAATTTTTACACACAAAATTTAAATCTTCTACTGGAGAACTCTCTGAAGGAAAAATTGGTGACAAAACACTAAGTTCATGGTGTAATTATGTACCATTAATATCAGCATTATCTCCGTCTGTAAGACATAACTCGCAACGTTGACACTTTTTTAAAATCTCTTTACTATCCATATTACAAATACCGCTTATATTGTACAAAAAAATCAAAGTTTTTGAGTTTTTTATTAACTATCTCTTGATTTGGCGCTCCTAGATGTTGGCGCCCCTTGCGGGCGCACGGTTCGCACGGCAAAAACCGATGACTAGGAAAACCTTCGTTTAACAGTAGGATTTCTGACTGGACACTGTCAACTAAGGAAACACCTCCATATTATGGGGCTAGTGGACACACTAAGCAGGATGTGTGAACAGGAAGATAAAACTGTCAGGCATGTCTTATGCGAGTGTCCGGAGTTGAGTGAGTGTGTGTCCGGTGAGTCTTGGCCTAGGAGGATAACTCCTCGGAAGGATGTACAATGGGTCACGTCTGGCCTAAGTGCTGTGAGCCTATACTCACCCTACCTACTCTAAAGATACAGTTACACTGTCCCAGTTTCCTTTCCTGACACTTTCAGATTTAAATGAGCAGAGTATAATAGTTTATTTAAATGAAACTTTATTGTATTGATTGCTTTTTTTTGTTTCAGAGCTATGAGAAGAAGACCGTTTAGACTTTTTATCTCCTTATATTATATAATATATTATACTTATTTAAGATTGCTGTGATCTTTTCATACTTTTTAATGATTACAAAAACAGTATTTAAACAGGTTAAACATTTTTTGTTACTTGCCAATTTACCAATAGATAAAAATAAATCTTAATTTTAATTTAAAAATATATATATATTTCATCTTAAATTGTGTTTTATTTATTTAACCAACAAATAAGTTTGCTAGCTCGCTCTAGATTTACCAATTCCAATCTTTCATACGTCAAACTATGGGACAAATACAGAAGACAAGGGATTATCAAAATGTCGGATAGTCAAGCAGCCATTAAAGCACTGAGCTCTTGTGTAATCAGTTCCAAAATGGTGTGGGAATGCCTAGACAAACTAAATGAACTAGTCACCTTACTATGGATTCCAGGACACACTGAAATAGAAGGAAATGAAATAGCAGATTAACTAGCAAAGAGGGGGACTGAAATACCTTTCTGGGGGTCTGAAACCTTTTGCGGAATCAGCCCCAATGTAATATTGGAAGAAATAGGTAAAGCCGAGAAAAAGAGAAGATCTGACCATTGGAAAGATCTAGTAGGGCTTATTTAATCAAAGACTCTTCTGGGTGACTACAACCTGTTGAGATCAAATGAATGCATAAGTCAAAGTAAAACTGCGCTAAGAGTTTTAACAGGGATCCTAACGGGACATTTTCGCCTGAATAGGCACCTGAAAAAGCTCAAAATAGTGGAGGAAGAATGCAGATTTTGAGGCATGGAAGAAGAAACCTCCATCCACATACTTTCCAACTGCACAGCACTTCAGAATCCCAGAGCACAGCACCTGGGAGATTACTGTATAGAAGAGGAACATTTACCTAAGTTGAAGCCTGCAGACATCCTAAAATTCCTCCGGGAAATAGGACTAAAGGAGTTACTAGTTTCTGAGACTCCCCTCAGAAGTAAGGGGGCACAATAGATCTTTTAGATCTCAGTGAATGTCACCCCAAAATACATACATGGGACAATATGTTCTATCAAGAATCTCAAGACTATCTAATAAAAATATAATTTTGGAATATCAAAAACTGCTGTACATGGT
>CAJUYG010000681.1:263324-287859 GCA_910591675.1 Galerucella calmariensis | reverse complement strand
TGAATGATTTATTACTCCTCGTACTTTCTGTACAGACTATAGAATTGTTTTATTTTGAATTACTTTTTGTGTTAATAAAATAAAATATATGGACCTAATAAAAAAACAGACTAGATAGTATTTCGCCAAATCTTGCGTCAACAAAAGTTTGCCAAATATTCTCTGAAGCAAGAAAGAAATTCTGGGTTGAAGTATATTTTATAATCTAGATGATCTTAAAGAATGCATTCGTGAAGCAAGTGTAACTTTTAAATATATAAATAATAAAAATTTTATATTCAAGCACCATACTTATTGTAATTTTTTATCAATATTTACTGAAATTCTTTCTATTCTAAATTGATATTATAAATATATAAACTATTATTATTGTATGCCTTTCCTACATAATATAGTGCTACATAAAAACATACTTACACATATAATTTCGATAACAATATAGAAAATAAGAATCATTTGGTTAAACAATAGCTCATTATTTTTAATAAAGGATGGTACCTACTCCAAAAGCAACTTAAAACTTATATTTATATATTTCTCACAATATTTGTTAAGCTGTTAAATTAACTTAAACAATTCATAAATTTAGTTGAACAATTAAAACTTTGTCGAAACAAGTCATAAAAATAAACAACAATTATTATTTGAGAATCTTTGGTTTCACTTTTTTGCGTGTATTTAACATTTTTTGAACAATTTTCTCAGTGTTACTTGATCCGTTATCTGTCAACGTCAGTTTGAAGGTCACGAAATTTTGCCTCCAAAACATCAAAGGATTTAAGCCGGCTTTCGTTTCTTGTTTGGCTGGTGTATTCTGTTGTGGTACCTACCACAGGGCTGTCAAATGTGAATTTTTTTACAAGTCATCAGGAAGGCACTTTAATTCCATTCAAAGCAGTTCTTTTGTTTATTAATTATCTTGTGAAATAAGCCAGATATTAGCTGTATAAGATAACCTGGGACACCCGGTATATATTAACAATGACATTCTGTTTCCTCTCCAATTGTTGTACATTTTTTTGTTCCTTAATATTTCCGTAATAAACACAATGTAACAAAAAAATTAGCTAAAAGAAATCAAATAAAAACTCACCTGTTTAATTTTGGAAGTTCACTCGCAGTATGACAAAGCTCAAAGTTCTTATCACTTTAATAATTAATTTATACGAAAAGTACTAAAAAATTAATCAATAATAATAACCACGATATCAATTTGCAACAAGAACTAACAAATCAACACTAACCTATGTGTCATCGCGTTCTGTAATACAAAAATGATAGCGATACGCGGACTCGCTTCTAGCTACACCTATCCGTTGATAGTTCTACCTTTTCTCTCAGTAGACTATGATTTCTAGACAGGTCTGGATCCAGAAAAATGTATTAGAAACTAATTTTAATTTGACTGTTTCAGGGTAAACTTAGAACGACAATTTACAGCGAATTATATAAACAGATTTACCTTAGTGACACTTTATTTTCTTATTACTTTGGGTACCATAATTGTGGCTGTGATCAAATCAGTATATTTCATGGCATTTTTAACGTTGGCATCAAAAAATTTACACGATTTGATGATCTCACGAATCTTAAACACCACCATGAGCTTTTACGATAACAATCAATCCGGTAGAATACTTAATAGGTTTTCAAAAGATCTTGGAATTATTGATGAATACATTCCGTCTATACTAATAGACGTAATCGAGGTAAAAATATTTAAAAAATCTTTTTAAATATTTTTTAAATATAAAACGAATTTTCAGATAGCTCTACAACTTGTTGGTGTCGTTATTTTATCTACGATAGCCGAACCGTATTTACTAGCAGTTGCAGCTTTTTTAATGATAATTTTTTATCTAATAAGAGTGGTTTATATTAAAACAAGTAGAGCGGTCAAACGAATTGAAGCTACCAGTAGGTATAGTTCAGTAGATGAAGGGACAAAGCTCCTGAAAAGTCCCTGAAGACTTCACTTTGGGCTAAATTTGTAGGTCACGGCAGGTGTTTTTAAACTTTTCAGGAGCTTTTGATATTTCAGTTCAGTTACTGGACTAGTAATATATACAGGGTGGACCAACCTTACGACAAACTTCGGTATATGGGTTATTTTAAGAGATATCAAAAAATGTTGTTGAAGGTCCATATTTTGAAATTATATCGAACTATTGACATTTTAACCTTAATTTTCCCCCGCTGTCATTCTGTCGAAAAACATATGCTTTTTGACGCCAAGTGTAATTGCATTGTAAATAACCTAACAGTTTATTGTGGTTGAGCAAGTCTTTTTATAATCTGTTATATATTTTTCTGATATTTTTTTAAGAGATGTTTCTGTCATTGTCCTCAATTTTTGATTATTTATCTGCTTCTCCAAACAGCAGATGCATTGTAAAAGGTGAAGCTGTTCTGGCAGAGAAACCATGTTATTGTGTGTGGAGTCAGAGAAAAAGTGGGCAAAAATGGATGATCAAATCCCATTGTTTGCAAACTAGTGCAGTGAAAAGTAATCCCCATGAAATCAATGGAATATTTTTAGTTATTTCAGATTGCAAGGTTGAAATACAGAGATTTACTTGCAGCTGTAAGGCAGGCACTTCAGAAAGCATGTGCTGCCAGCAAGGAACATTGGAATGGAAAAGAAGGCACAAGAATAAAATAACAGGTATTGAATGATGCCTACAAGATTATATCAAAGTCAAAAATAGATTTATTAATTCAAGATTCACAACTTATAATTAAAGCATCATAACCTAAGAACAATTAGACCAACAAATTAATTTTAAAGATAAATCTATAACAACAAGACTTAAAATATTTATACAAGATACAAAAAACAACAATATAATATGTAAATTACTAAATCCTAAGCAAACATAACACTATGCAAAAGAATTGACATAGTACTCCGAAACTTAGTATAGTAGTCACTTGATGTCAACAATCTTTTTACCTCTCTCCTAAAATGCATTTTGTTATTTATTTTCCTAATGTTTAATGGCAAATGATTAAATAATCTTTTACTATCATATATAATAGATTTTTTTGTTAGAGAGGAGGTGGGAATAGGTAAGGAGACTGTATGAGAAGCACAACTATTGTAAGCACGAGCTGAACAGATTTTCAATATCTGTTTATAAACAACTGTATTTATTATTCATCATGATTTACCATGAATACTATAAATAAATTAATTTCTATCTCTGAAATATTTAAGGATATATAAACTATTGGTTAACAACAACAATTTTTTTAGAAGAATTATTTTAAGATGCATCAAGTCAGGAAAATAGTTATTATTTCTCAAAAATAGTGTGACATTTCCTGTATAGAATAAAAATATGAAATTTCTGTGTATTATTTAATTTATAAATATTTGCAAATTAACAATACCACAAATAATTGTGAATATATCATCAACAATTGGTACCAAATGCAAAGGAAAAGTATTCCTGAAAATTCTGAAAACCTTTATCCTCGCATTCAACAAATGTTGTTGAAGCTCCAGTAGTGCTTTAGCTCCATCAAAGTCACTAAATGAGTTCGATATCATGTCATCCTTGGAGGTGGAAGGGAGTTGATTAACCAAAAATTTGAAATGACCAATAGTTAGTAAGTAGGTATAGTTATTTAGTTTTGACTTCAATAAAAATAACCAGCAAGAGAACTTGCCTGTCTTCTTTCAGTAAGTTTTTCATACCTATCTTCTCTTTTTGATTTTGTTATAACACTGGACACAGGTAAGTTTTTACTTGGTACAGCAGTCTTTTTCAGGTACCGTTTCTGATAGCCCCCTGAAAAATTGTTAGATAATTATTTCAACCACATTTAATATAAAAAAACAAAATACTTACAATTACTAGGAGTTATGAAATCGTCCTCGACAAAATGTTTAGAGCAAACTCTCATGTTTTTGGTAACTCTCTTTCCTATTTTCAATTTGATCTCCCACAGTTTCTTTCTATCAACCATAGTCATCATTCCGGATTCTCCAATACTCTCTCGACTCTCTGACCCTCATTTGGAAAATGATGAAAGGTCAAATCAGGGTTTTTTTGTACACAGAGTTACATCCAGGTACACAACAATTTGCTCTGCTGGTCATTTTCACTTTTAACAAACTATTTATCACTATAAAACAACTATAATCCTCACACAAATGCACACTTGGATGTAAATAAACACAGTATACCCCCACAGTGGGGGTATACTGTGGTAAATAAATACAAAGCAATCACACTTGTTGGTCACGTGACATTGATGCGAGTTTATTCCGCCAGATAGCGTATCGCTTAGCATTAAAAGTCAATACAGAGTGCTGCATAACTCCGTTTCAAACCAAACATGAGTTTTCAAATGGGAACCCCTGTATATTATACCGAATTCGGATTGGTTACATTTTTTTGAAGCTTTTGATATCAGGTTTTGCCACGTTATAGAGAGTCCTTCAAAAGATATGGAAACGTTAATGTGAAAATCGTAGGTAAATCAACGCTCTGTAGCTTGTTGTACGTTGAAGAAAAAAAATGTATTCTGCCAAACAGAGTTTTGTAATATGATGCAATATCTCCGTTTCCTATTAAATCTCAATTATATTCTTTCTTGTATACAGGGTGAACGGAAACTCGAACCTGTCATTTTCTTTCTTATTTCAAATGGAACACCCTGTATTTTATAGCAAAAATAGAATCTTCGATTATGTAACTTTAATTTTTGTCAAGCAAATATACCGAAGTTTTTCGTAAGATTGGTACATTCTTTAGATTACTATAAAGAAATTTTCTATAAAAAACCAATTTTTTAGCAAAAAGTCCAATATTTAGCCTAGTGACAGCTACTATGAAAGGTTTGGATTCAATAAGAGTTTTTTCAGCTGAAAATATGTTGATAGAACAATTCGACGATTTACAAGATATCCACAGCTCAGCTTGGTTCTTATATATAGCAGCCGGTAAATGTTTTTCGCTTTGGCTAGACCTTGTTTGCCAGTTTTTCATCATCATCGTTATTTTTACACTTTTGGCTTTTAATAAAGGTGAGTTAAATGTTAAAATTGAACTGTTATTCTATTATATAAGTTTCAGATATGTATGGAGGTGACGTTGGTCTGGTGGTCACCCAGTATCTGGGTCTTATGGGATCTCTTCAATGGGGTATGCGTCAATGGGCTGAATTAGAAACAAACATGACATCTGTAGAAAGAATTATAAATTACACAGAGCTAGAAATTGAAAATAAAAGCAAGGAAGTTTCTAATGTTTTAGACAATTGGCCAAAACAAGGAGAAATCGAGTTTAAGCATGTTTTTTTAAAGTACGATTTCCGGGAATCGTATGTACTTAGTGATTTAAATTTTTTGGTGAAACCTGGTGAAAAAGTTGGAATTGTTGGGCGTACGGGTGCTGGAAAGTCATCTATTATTACTGCTCTTTTTCAATTATACGAAATAGAAGGTTCTATTTTAATAGATTCTGTGGAAATAAGAGGAATGTATTTAGATATAGTGAGGTCGAAGATTTCCATAATTCCACAAGAGCCAGTGCTCTTTTCAGGTATACAATAAACAATATAATAGTCATTTATACTACAGAGTTCGGCAAAAGTCCGGGACCGGACAAATATCGAAGAAAATATAGATTTTGTGAGAAATCTTTTTATAGAACAAATTTCACTTCAACTTAAACTATAATTTGAAAATATTTTGAAATATATAGGGTGTTCCAATAAAGTGTGGCGAATCAAAGTTATATTTTTTCTTATGGAACACCCTATATTTCATTGCATTTTCTGATTGCCCCTAAAAAATATAATATTTCTTCATAATGGTTCCCTATACCTAAATACAGAGGGTTCCGAGTTATGCTGCCTTTTTTAAAAATGTGAACATTTTGAAAAAAATGAATAGCTCATTGATATAACAAATTTTAGCAAATTTTTTTTACTTCTAAATAGTTAGACATTCATTGAATGTATTCCACGATTGAGTACCTATTATCTCTTCACAAGGTGTTCAGAATTTTCAGTTTCATCATTAGATCATTCAATGTGCAGTATCAGGCTTATTTTAAATGGAACACCCTGTATTGTATTTTAATACTTCATATTCAAAAAAATGTGCTCTTTCGAATGGTATAATGGTGTCCTATATCTAGGTATTATACTTTTCGTGCAATTTACAATTTTCTTAAATTTAAAACTACATCAATTTTAAAACATCTGCAATTCTCTCTAAATTTCAAACTAATGATCTTGGCATAGTTGTTGTAAAAAACTAAATAGATCACGCTTTAAGCCTTGTTGTTATTGGGTTAAATTAAACTACTACAATCCCTGGATGATAGACTTATATTTACATAATCCGCCATACAATATGATACTAACACGTGCACCTTTCTATCTACATGCTTTCTACATTCTACAACTTAACCTCATATTCGCTTCTTCTTTTTTAAGGATAAGGGAAGCATTACATATAAGGATCATAGATAATACAACAATCACAACAAGCCTCAAGAAAATATAGGATTTTGCTATCCTATACCGAGTGGTTAAAAAGATATAGCCACTCTCACAAAAAAATCACTATCTACTTAGACATTTTATGAAATAACAAAAAGTTTATTACTTTTAGTTGTTAGTTCCGTTTTTATTCATGTTGTATTTTAATGGTCTAAACAATAATAATTAAGCCAATCTTCAACATAACACTCGTATTGTGTGAAACTTTTTTGTTTTTTGTTATTTCTTAAAACGTCTGGATAGTGATTTTTCTGTGAGGGTGGCTATATCTTTTTAACCACTCGATATATGATAGCAAAACCCTATATTTTCTGGAGGCTTAAATGTGATCTATTTAGTTTTTTACAACAACCATGATGAATTATTAAAATACAGGGTATCCATTTAAAATAAAACTGATACTGCACATTGAATGATCTAATAATGAAACTGAAAATTCTGAACACTCTGTGAAGAGATATTTGGTATTCAATCTTGGAATACTTTCAACGAATGTCCAGCTATTAGGATGTAAAAGAAAATTTGCTAAAATTTGTTATATCAATGAGTTATTAATTTTTTTCTAAATGTTCACATTTTTAAAAAAGTCAGCATAACTCGGAACACTCTGTATTTAGGTATAGGGAACCATTATGAAGGAGTATCATATTTTTTAGTGGCAATCAGAAAATGCAATAAAATATAGGGTGTTCCATAAGAAAAAATATAACTTTGATACGCCACACTTTATTGGAACACCCTGTATATTTCAAAATATTTTCAAATTATAGTTTAAGCTGGAGTAAAATTTGTGGTATAAAAAGATTTTTCACAAAATTTATATTTTCTTCGATATTTGTCCGGTCCCGGACTTTTGTCGAACTCTGTATAATAGTAGTATGTACAAAAATGAAAAATTCTTTTTTTTTTCAGCCAGCATACGTCAAAATCTCGACCCATTCAACCAACACAACGACGAAATACTTTGGAACGCCCTAGAAGCAGTAGGCTTGAAAGACCTTTTCGTGGATTCCACTTTCGGTCTAAATACCCAAGTTTCCGAAGGAGGTAACAATTTCAGCGTCGGGCAAAGACAGTTAGTGTGTCTAGCGAGAGCGATGATTAGAAATAATAAGATTCTTGTACTAGATGAAGCTACAGCTAATATTGATCCCCAAACCGACGCTTTCATACAAGATACTATTAGAAAAAAATTTGTTCATTGTACAGTTCTAACAATAGCACATAGGTAAGATCGAAATTTGTTTTGACGGCGCTACTGGTTGGATAATTAATGTTGTAAATCATTTTAACGACACAGTATACTGTATTAATTGGTACAAATTCAAAATTCTGTACTTTGAGTTTTTATTTCATTATTTAGATTGCAAACTGTAATGGATTCTGACAGGATTTTAATAATGAATCATGGCACAGTAGAAGAATATGATCATCCCTATAATTTATTACAATCTGCTAATGGTACTTTAAGGCAATTGGTAGAAGCTGCTGGACCGAAGACTGCCGAATATTTAACTTCGATTGCAAAGAAGGTATGTCTATATTAGCTGCTTGTCATTCTGACATGTGATTTTATAGTTACGTTTTGTTTTCAGAGTTACTTCAAGATGAATTCGGAAAAACCTTCAACTGTTTAACCTTTAAAAAATTATTTTTTATAATTTAATGAAATTATTATTTGAAAATATTCAAATTCATTTTTATTTGTAATATTTCTGACCCACAACATCATGAAAGGACGTTATAATGTCAGTTGAATAAGAAACTAGAGAGCAACATTAGATTTTTAAGAAATACCGTACATTATAGTTCCAAAGGACTATGCTTCCATCTTATGGAAAATAAAAGACCACTCAAATGCGGATATTTTCAAACCAACTTATTCGTCTTGAAAAATAGAACATTTGATAACATTGCGCCAATGTTGTGACTTTTATAATTAACTCACAATTAATGATATTATTTTTAAAATCACGGAGATTGTATGAGTAAGACAGAGAGAAAATACGTAAACAAACCTGTATTACAGATTCCACCTGATTCCACCAAGTAAGGAGATAAGAAATGAATAAATAAAACCAGACAGGGTTGAACCGACCTAATTTTGCGAGTTAATTTTTATATGTTGTTTTTTCTTTGTAGTATTTTGTAGTGTAGTTGTTGGCATCGGTAACTCTTAAAAAAATAGGATAGGGATGCGGAAATAGTTATTTATGATATGAGTGTTAAAAGTGAGGTTTTATTTTGTGAGTGAAAACGTTTGTGAAATGAGCGGAGCGAATTGAACAATTTCACGAACAAAATAAAATCACTTTTAACACAAATACCATACAATGTTTTTTGTACAACTTCCCTATTTTGATAATGAAACGAGCGAATTTGCAATGACAATAAATTCAAAATGCATTTTAGTATTCAAATAATCAAAAGATTGTTGTGAATGGCAGACGTTTACATAGCAGCGTGCTAAAAATATTTTTAACACTAGTGTTAAAAGTATTTTTAACACGCTGCTATGTAAACAATCGTTTTTAACATTGTTTGCTATCATTAAAAGTGTCACTTTTAATGACAGTTGTACAAAAAGATTTTTTTATATGCTAGATGTTAAATGTCTATTAACTGTTAATACAAAAATGCTTGTGAAATGTGTGTAGGTAATGAACCCGACGTAAAGGGTGATACTAAAAGATAATGTATAGTTCTTAGAGTATCCCCTCTTACGTGCTCCACCTTTCCCCCACAGGCATCGCCTGAGGACCTCATTACCTTCTATCCGCGAAGTGTAGATGAAAAAAAAATTTTTATTGGCCTAAGCCGGTTTTTGGTTTTTATTAATTCCTCTACGATGGCGGGCGGCGTTCTGAAATCCCTCTGGAAGATCGTTTCATTACTCACAACGCCGAAATCCTCTAGGACGAACTCTATGTTCACAAACGTAACACTGCATTTTCTTAGTTTTTAAATACTTGACTTTGAAAAATCTCTAAATTGAATACACACTTCTAGCACACATAGCGATTATTTATTAAAACTGGTCATTTGTAGTTAAAACTCTCTTCTTTTATACTCCTATTAACTGTCGGGGATCTGTCAGGTATAAATTTTTGCAATCTATAATCTATCATATCTTTGTACAACTGAAAGATATAATCCCATTATTTTATATATTATATTATATATTTACAAGTCCGACTCTGTTTCACCGCAGCAGGTGGTGTCCTATTGAATGGTTAGATCATGTAATCGAATCGAAAATTTCTGACAAATAAACTGATTTTGTGGGTTTATTGATTAAATTACAACATTGGCGCAATGCTATCAAATGTTCTATTTTTCAAGACGAATAAGTTGGTATCTAAATATCCGCATTTGAGAGGACTTTTATTTTACATAAGCTGGAAGCATAGTCCTTTCACCACCGAGGTCTATAATCCCCAAACATCTCTTGCCAAAACTAGATGAGACCGAAGCTACTCCTTCATTTTTAGTCACTATTAAAATGGGGAGAAAGATTAGGGTACCAAGAGATCCAATAAAATCTATAATACAAATTTATTATACCAGGTCTCCCGAAAAGATTGGTCATAAATTACTCCACATATTCTGATTTAAGAAATAACTGGATGGTTTATATTCACAATTAGTCCCGGTAGGTGGCGATGCAATCCAGTTCAATTGAATTACCAAGAAAGATAGACAGGAAACAATATAGCCGATAGATATTAAAAGCAAGGTGAATATTTTATAGCTGAGTACACATGACTAGAGAGTCAAGAAAACATATTTGTATTCTGTGTAAATATTAATTTATTAAATCGCAGAGCGCTTTCGGCTATTAAGCCATCTTCAGTGCTTACCTGCAAGTAAGTAAAAAAGTTGGAAAATATAAAAGAAGTAGATAAAAAAATTACTTACTCGTCAGGTAATTTGTACAAGAAACTTTGACAACACATTAACGTCATAATTAAAATAACATTGAAATTAAAATTAAAATGATCCCCTGTTTAGGGTTTGTTGAATCTAGATATTACTTACTTGCAGGTAAGCACTGAAGATGGCTTAATAGCCGAAAGCGCTCTGCGATTTAATAAATTAATATTTACACAGAATACAAATATGTTTTCTTGACATTAAAAGCAAGGGCTATATGACTCAACATGACAACGTCTGTATCTTTCGAGCGAAAATCCCCGCCATAAGAAAGTGCGCCCAGTTCAATATTGATAAAGGATACAGAAGACAAAGGATTATCATAATATTGGATAGTCAAGCAGCCATTAAAGCACTGAGCTCTTGTGTAATCAGTTCTAAAATGGCGTGGGTATGCCTAGACAAACTCAATGAACTAGGCGAGAACAACATAGTCACCTTACTATGGATTCCAGAGCATACTGGAATAGAAGGAAATGAAATAGCAGATGAACTAGCAAAGAGGGGGAGTGAAATACCTTTCTTGGGGCCTGAACCCTTTTGCGAAATCAGCTCCAATGTAATATTGGAAGAAATAGGTAAGGTGAAAATAGGTAAAGCCGAGAAAAAAGATCTGACCATTGGAAAGATCTAGTAGGGCTTATACAATCAAAGACTCTTCTGGGTGACTACAACCTGTTGAGATCAAATGAATGCATAAGTCAAAGTAAAACTGCGCTAAGAGTTTTAACAGGGATCCTAACGAGACATTGTTGCCTGAATGGGCACCTGATAAAGCTCAAAATAGTGGAGGAAGAAGAATACAGATTTTGTGGCATGGAAGAAGAAACCTCCATCCACATACTTTCCAACTGCGCAGCACTTTAGAATCCTAGAGCACAGCACCTGGAAGATTACTGGATAGAAGAGGAACATTTACCTAAGTTGAAGCCTGCAGACATCCTAAAATTCCTCCGGGAAATAGGACTTACTCTCCTTACTTATGTGGTGTAATTTATGACTAATATTTTCAGGACACCCTGTAAATAGTAAAAATCTAAAACAAAATTAATTATATAATAAAATCTATTTTCTATACATCTGTTTCTTCATCAGAGCCTTCGGCTTGTTGCTCGGGCGTTCGTAAATCGATGGCGAACTTTTTGATCGGTCTTTCACCATTTTGTGATTTAATTCTTCTTCCGTAATCTTGAAAAGCGGCCGCTAGAGCGTACGTGATTTTCCTAGCTTGATCCCTGGACTCGCAAAGAAAACTGTGGCATTCGAAAGGTGCTCCGTTATTGAGATTGTCATCTATTACCACAATCATACTAAACACTCTCGTGTAAACCAAGTCTTGGACGCCGTAGGAGATTTTATCGACATCTACGGAAAATGTAGTGTGTTCTTCTTTTGAATTTTTGCTGGTTCTATTAGAGTAATTCACTCCTTTTTCCGTTACGGTGAAGTTTACTATGGGAAGGATTACGTCCTGTGGCATGCTTTTTGCTTGAGATACTAGAAAATCTACGGGTTTCCTAGTGTGTTTCATTCCCCATAGTCCTTTGGCTGGATGGCTTCCTGAAACAAACAAAAAATATATAAAATGCAGTCAAAAGCGCTCTTATCGTGTATCAAATCAGAAGACACAGAGGTTACCAAAATGTGAGATTACAAATACACCCGGAGAAAATAATGATGGTTGATATTTCCTGCACACTGGTTGACGAATTTTCTACTTTTTCATTCATTCTCGAAATAATCTATCAGATAAAGTACCATTTTTTTTTGCTTGAGGATGCAAAATACCGGAAAATTGCTTCTTATCATTCATATTGTCACTTTGAATTGTCAAAGTGACATAACGGACATTTAAATAAAAACTTCGCTGGTGAAAGACTTTTTAGAATAGCTGAAAACTAAATACATGGTCTTTTTTCTCCTGTCAAAATTGCGTAAGTCTGTCTTATTCATCTTACGGATTTTATTTGAAAGTTATGATTAAACGCAATAGAAGAAAACAAAAATGGTGCGTATGTCTTTGTTGAATGGTATAAGACTGCATTTGACTATACCAAAAAATTGATTTAAGAATATAGGCCAGACGATAGGGATAACAAGTAATAAGTATAAGGACCTACAGTTCGTCATTTAACCCTCTTCTATGTAAAATAATTGAATGTTAATTCGAATATAGAATGATTGGTTACTGTTTCCTGTATCTTATCCATAGCTTTTCATGAATACATATTTATATTAAATTAATCAAGCCTATCATACAAGCCTTTTATTTTTAAATAAATATTTTTGACTTACGCCCTACGAGGCACGGAACAATCAAAAAGAAGAACTGTCAATCTAACATCAGATTGACTTTTCTATAGTTTTCGTTAAGTAAAGGAAAAAACTACAGCTTGGTAACATCACAATATTTTGTTTTGCAACGTCATCGTCTTTTTATCGTAAATAAACCATAAGTAATTGGCAATACGGCTGATTTTTTTATAAGTACCTTAAAGTATGTAGATTGATATAAAAAAAAGTTTACCAGTCTATCGATTTCCCAAATTGGAAAAAAAAAATCACAAAACTTTTTTTTTCGAAATTTCTTAATATTTAGCGATGGAAGGAAGGTAGAGAAAAATGAAAAATACCACCGTGTAGGGAGAGTGTTTCGCAACAAAAAAGGTTTCTTGCGTTTCTTTCGTCCGAGCAATGGTTTGTCCGGAAAAAATTCGGTAAATTAAGTATGTGTTCAGCATCCGCGCGACTCTATTTTCTGAAGCGCCGCGGAGTACATTATAAACTATCGTACAGTAATGTAGATATAAATAATTGTAATACGGCGTTTTGAAGAGGAAAGTGTCTGCTTTAAGATGGCATTTTTTTTGCCACAGCACATAATCATTTTTGGCAAATTACTCATATATAATATGAATATTATATTCTAATAAAAAACCAAGTATCTCAATAAAAAATAAATTATATAATAAGGTGGCATTGAAACAATTTTTCGAAGGATGGAAACTGTTATTTAGGAGGTCTGTTCCATAGATAAAATTTACGGATAATTAATTTTTCCTAATTACGAAATACGGCACTTTTCATTATCTTGTAAATTTTAGGAATCTTGAATTTACAAGAAAATATAAATATTAAGTACTGTAACTTTAATAAAACTGGAATAATTTTAATGGGGTTTGCGTAGAAATGCTGAGGAAGCTTCTAAGATCAAGAATATATCATTACAAAGTTAATTAATTCACATACATTTTTGGATTCAATGATCTCCATGATCTCAATGATCTCCATCCGGTACACCGCTAATCCTCTTGAATAACTCCCTGTTACCTGCTGTTAATCATTGCAAAATTCTTGGATTAACTTTCGACTCTCGGCTTAATTGGAAACTTCATATCAACACACTCAAAGGCATTTGTCTTAAAATACTTAATATCATCAAAGCTCTCTGCCACTATCACTGGGGATCCGACGAAAATACCTTATTAAGAGTTTACAGATCCCTCATCCGTTCTAAACTAGACTACGGCAGCTTTATTTACATGTCAGCCTCCAAATCCACCATCGACTCACTGAACTCTATTCACAATACAGCCCTTCGATTCTCTCTCGGTGCTTTCCGTTCTAGTCCAGCTGCTAGTCTATACTGTGAAGCAAATGAGCCACCCCTGTTCCTAAGACGTCAATCCCTCCTCCTTTCATACGCTGTCTTATCTGGCTCCCATCTCACATTGGAATTACTGGCAATGAAAACGCTGACCAACGGACAAACCATTGATCGAACGAAAAAAGCGCAAAAGACCTTTTTTATTGCAAAACACTTCCCCTACACGGTGGTATTTTTTATTCTTCTACACCTTCCTCCCAGCGTGAAATATTGAAGAATTTCAAAAAAAAAGTTTTCATTTTTTTTTCTAATTTGGGAAATCGATAGACTGGTAAACTTTTTTTTATATCAATCTATATACTTCAAGGTACTTATGAAAAAAAATCAGCTGTATTGCTAATTACTGGCCTAATAGAACGAAGTCTTCTGCAGTACTTCAAGAGTAACAGAAAATTTTGTTAAAAGTGGAGAAATTATAGATTTAAAACTGTTCAGAGGGAATTTATTTGTTTCATAAATAATTATCGTCATATATTTATATAATTTATATTAAATGATTAATCATAATAGATATAATAATATATTGACAAGTTCTGGCAATAATATATCTATTAATTTCTATGAAGCTATCTTATCTTCATAAAATATATCTTTATTTGATTATAATAATAATTGTAAACGTTTATATTATATGTTTTCAAACTGTATTGTAGAAAAATGAAAATTTAAAAAAATATATAATGTTTTTTAATTACTTACCCAAATATTTAACAATAAATTTCAACGGCAGGTCACTAACAGATATCACAGGTTCATTATCTCCCATCTCTAATCTCTAATATTTATAACAGAAAATTGTATATAAACGTAAAAATATGTAACACTAAACAAACAAAACTTAACGAAATTCTTCCATGTATTTATTATACCTAGGTAGGTACTACCAATAAACATCCGTTTTTATTTGGAAATGGTTCCGAACCAACTGTCGAGATCTCCCCCTCACAGTTTTTTTCACCTGTTACCACTGTCAACTGATAAATACATTTTATCTACTCATACTTTTAATATAAAACGTGGATTGAGGTCTACCCTACAGAGACGTGCGCGTGTGAGGTGTCAAGGGTAAAAAATAAATTAATTTTAGTGAAATTGGAAGTAGCAAAAAAAAGGTAATAAATAAATTTATTGTTCAAGCACTTACTTTGTAAAATATAATCAAGTTGCTCTTATAAATGAAACTAACTGGCTCTAATTAATTCCAGTATAAAATGATATGTCCATATAGAAATAAGTTTCTTTAGAAGCTGCTCTAAGAATGTACACATCGTAAAATTGGAGCATCAATGGTTACCATAATTCTAAAAATTTTTAGATTACTTTTGGAATCATTTTGTTTTATCATATCGAAAAACCCTTTTTTTTTAATTTTGCGGACTGTCCATGCACTTTACAGAATTATTTACATTGTTATAGATAACACTAACACGTCATAGCAATTTTAAGGTATCTATTTATTATGAAAAATGTTCCACATGACTAATAAACATTTTTTTATTGTAAAAAAACTGAATATAAATAAAAAGTTTGTGAATAGACAATAGATATGAGTAAGGTCGGATATTTACGTTTAGGTATAGTATAAAAAAATTAGTTTTCTTTGCATTTTACAAATACACTGAAAAAACAAATGGAAATGTTGTTAATAAAACGCGCTTGTTGTTACTTTTTTGTGTATGATTATTTTTGTTTTCAAAATATGTATAACTCAGTTTGGTGATTTTTGGTATTGAAGTGTGTATCGATTAACAACTATTCCAATTCTTTTTTCTCTTATTTTTTGGGAATCAAACCACAATAATGTTTTTTTTTATTTTTTATTTCGACGTTTCGGTAGCGTTCCAGCTACCGTTGTCAAGATTAACTAGTAACTGGACAATCAATAATATTTTGAAGTTTAAGACTACAAAACTTTGTTGTCAAATTTTATTAATAGACGGAGAGCTGGCTACAGAAAAAACAATGTATAAGGTACATGATATTTGACTAGCTGGATAAGTTCGATTAAAGTTCTCAAACACTAAGCACCCATTCTGTCTGCGTGGTTAGGAAGATTAAGTACGTAATAGCCGATCAAAATCGATAATTTTTGAAAGAAAAAAAATGATAAGACTCACGGATAAAAGTTTTGTCAATATGTAGGATTTTTATTTAACATTAATTAAAACTAAATCCAAAATGGCAGACAAAAAAACGAATGATAACACCGAGGCAGACGCCGATGAACATCGTGGTCCCGAGTGCGCTTCACGCTTAAGACGCCGCGCTTCACCCGCTGTTTGAGGTTTTATAAATTATTCAATTTTCAATTAAAACAATTTAGAGAGGGATCATTTTCTAGCTAAAAGCATGCTCTTTCTAATGGTGTAAATTAAAACATTAAAAATAATTAATAACCATGAACAATTTGAGTATAAAATATAATAATCATACGAAATGCTCAGACATGTAGATAATTAAAATATTTATTTTATTAGCAAATATTTTTAGAAAAATGCTGATTTAATTGGTTTCGCTACACGTGTCTGAATCATCATACTCCATGTCATTTTCACTTTCGCAATCAATGTAACGTTCTGACTCCACGTCGTTGGATTCTGAAAAAAACAATTGAAAATGAAACATGAAATATGAATACAAAAAATACAGATTTAAAAGAATCACAAAATATTCTCACTATTTTCCAGGATAAATTTAACCATTCTTAAGTAGAAATTTCACTTTTTCTAATAGTCATATAATTTTGACTATTAGTTTTTGTTTTTTTATTATTTAACTATTAAATTAGTGAATATTCACTAATTTTCAAAGATAAAAGTCAGCAACAGAGAATCAGTTAAATTTGACTAATTTAGATTTAAAGAGTAAACTTTGTACTTAAATTGTTTATGATTATATCAATTATTTTTAATGTTTTAATTTACACCATTAGAGAGAGCATGCTTTTAGCTAGAAAATGATCCCTCTCTAAATTGTTTTCATTGAAAATTGAATAATTTATAAAACCTCAAACAGCGGGTGAAGCGCGGCGTCTTAAGCGTGAAGCGCGCTCGGGACCAGCGATGTTCATCGGCGTCTGCCTCGGTGTTATCATTCGTTTTTTTGTCTGCCATTTTGGATTTAGTTTTAATTAATGTTAAATAATTATTTGGCGTAACTTTTAATCATGAGGCTTATCATTTTTTTTTCACAAAAAAAACACCACTTTGTTGCCGTCTGCCGACCATTTTACTTCCATGAAAATGTCTGCCAATAATTTACACATTTCCTAACAACAAATCCTACATATTGACAAAACTTTTATCCGTGAGTCTTATCATTTTTTTTTCTTTCAAAAATTATCGATTTTGATCGGCTATTACGTACTTAATCTTCCTAACCACGCAGACAGACTGGGTGCTTAGTGTTTGAGAACTTTAATCGAACTTAACCAGCTAGTCAAATATCATGTACCTTATACATTGTTTTTTTCCGTAGCCAGCTCTTAGACTATAAGGGGAATCTATCGGCAGCGATTTGACGAAATATCGAAGTATTTTTGGCAAAGAATTTTGAAGTAATGGATGTATTGAAAATTAAGAAAAAAATATATCATGTAGATTAATGTTGAACTTAGAGTTCTCATTGAATAAAAACTTTGAAATGCTAACCAAATTTTGTTGAAAAAAAAATGAAAAATACACATACTAAGCAAAGTTTAAGCCCTTGTAAAGAATTAAATATGGATTGAATGGAAAAACTAATTTATAAGGGGTCTAATTTGAAGCTTTATGAATACTATATAAAAATCTCAGTATCCTCAAATTACTTATGACCGTACAATTCCTTATTGAAATTCGGTTGCTACCACTAAAATATCGGATAAAAATCCATCTCTCGCTTTTCTATCCTTCTATGACTGACATTGTCTCTCTGCTTCGGTAGTCGCGTGCCGTTCCATTGTTGATACAACGCTCGCCGGTCTCGGCGGTCTCCCAGTTCAGTACTGACGAAGCTTATAGAGTAGCACGTGAACCAAAATCCGCTTGGACCGCTTGGCTACCTACATGTTGCGGAGCTTTCATATTTCTAATAAAATTTTCGTTATGTGAACTTAAACGTGAGGACGTAGGGAAACAAAAAAATATCCGAAGCATAATTGTGCAAGGTCGAATTTGGTAGATGCCCCTTAAGGTCCATTCATAGTAGATCATATCTCTGATAAAATGTGAAATGAAATATTTCATTTTATGACATTTTAACGATATGATAGTCTACTAGAAATGGAAGTGCACGTTCCAGGAATGGTTTTTATTGGTATAGCGCTTTTTTTTTTCGCTTATTTTGGAAATATTGTTAATAAAACGCGTTTGTTGTTACATTTTTGTGTATGATTATTTTTGTTTTCAAAATATGTTCAACTCAGTTTGGTGATTTTGTGAATTGAAGTGTGTATCGATTAACAACTATTCCAATGATAAATCATAAGAAATCCTGGGTAAAAACTTATGATGCTATCCTGATAACGCAGGTAATTGATTATTGGAAATTTCTCTTTCTAACATTGGTAACCAAATTTGACTACATTCGGCTGAAATACTAGCTACACATTCATCTGCATTTAGTTTTATTAGTTGTATTGATTTTTCGTCTTTTATTATTGGGATCTTTCAATATTATTTTTGTCGAATCCCATTGAATTTTATGCCCCTCTTCCCAAGCAATAATACCCGACTTAAAGAACTCCCTAGCTTTGATATACTTTTTAAGTTCATTTATTCGGACTTTCAATGGTCTAGATGTTTCATCTAAATAAAATTTGTCACATTCAAAAGATATGATATATATGCAGTTTTTTGAAGAAATAAAAAATAAAAAACATTATTGTAGTTTGATTCCCAAAAAAATTAACTGAGGTTTGGATCTATGCGAGATTATATTGTCTCGCCTTCGACAGCCAGCAGACAATACAAAATGTCTTTTAAGATAAGAAATATTAAACTATATATTATGTTTATTCTACAAAGACAACCTGTATTGATAATAAAAAATATATTTATACACACGGACGGCTTCTAGACTCTTTTAATATTGTCAGATAAATATTTTTCAGTTTGAAATTTTGTTCAGCCGAGTCGTGTTGTGTGCCAAAAGATTTTAGAAGGTCGCGTGCCACGAAAAATTTACTGTTTAATGAAAACCATTCGATTGGATTTTATACAAATCAGCCATTGGTTAAGTGAGTTTTACAAATATATTTTTACAACCATTGAATTTAACGATTTTCAATAAAAATAGAACACTCAAAATTTATATACTTATATACAGTAAGGAACGTAAAATTTATATTATATCCTCCCAAATTGTATTAAATTATGAATATGGATCAGATATTTGGTATATCCTTCTCAAAAGACTTACTTCTGAGTCCTAAGTTCTATCAGGAGCAGATGTTTCATCTTTTAAGTTCACAACTTCTGCTTCTCATTTTTTTTACCACTTAAACGTGGATCTTCTTTCAAAGAATAATCAGAGTCAGCTCTTGCAAGCTTACCGTACCATAATTTTGACAAGCTTTTGAACAGACCAGCGGAAAAGAGCTTAACTCCAAAAGTATGTCAAATAGGTATGAGTCCTTGTTCTTTACACACTGCTGGAGAACATATATCAACTCCTGGAAGAAGAGATGTCTTATCACCATGATAACTGTTGGATATAACACCTTTTTTACCTGCTGCTACGAAAAGACTTCCTTTAGAGTCCACTATGTGGAGAAGATTCACAGTTTCCATATAGATTGTTCTAGAGGAAGTGTACAAAGACTACAGTCACCGTACACTAACTACCGACAAGTAAATTCAATAAATACGTAATCTTGTATACAATGAATAAAAATAATCAACTGGGAAATTTGTACAAGGATGACACAATTTAACATTCTTAAAGCTATTATTAAGCTTCATACCGACACCATATTCAGGGGCTATTTTATTAAAATGATCTATAAATGTATTTTCCAATTCTATAACGAGTTCCACAAAATTTTTGGGAGGCACAACCATATTACAAATGTTGGATGAAACACTATAATCTTTATATTTCATAAAAGCGGTAGATTCTCCTTCTAGATCATTTATCTTAATAAATTCTAAGCAAGTGTTACAGGAATGCTGCAATAAACACTTTTTAAGTAGGTATCCAGAAACGTATACCAGTGCATTCCCATCCACACTTTTTATATTTCTATAATCAGTCGTAAACACTTCTAGAGGAGTATAGGTATTATTTGTAGTCGTAGAACTTACTGTACTTTAAAGCAATTCAGATTTTGTATTAAGCAAAAATGCAAATTACAAATTTTTATCCTATTATAACATTGTTCCACCGTTATATTGGCATATCGGTGGTTTCCTTTAAAACCCAAAGTATTTTTCCAAGCTTCACATCTGCTATATAATATAGAAAATAAAAAATGTTTACTTGTATACTACTAAATTACCTCTTTTCTTACCTAATTTTGTCTTTTGCGCATCTCTCTTTCAGTTTACTGCTACAATCATCAATAGAACAATATACCACTCCAGGCATTTTGCAATGAAATAAGTCACTATAATATTTATACTAAATACAACTTTATAATAAAAATATGTATAAATATTTTAATACTCACGCAAAAACAATGATCTGCTCACAAAATCGAAAACAAAACAAAAATTATATTTCCGAAATTTCGATCAGTAACATATTAGCATTGCGTACTACCCCTGTACTCAACACTTTTCGATTTAAACTAGCCAGAACTCGCCAGACGATAGGAGGGGTGAGGAAATTTTTGTTGGACTAAAACTGTTACAAAAAAATACTAAATTATCTAAAAAACATCCGGTATAGCGTCGATTGTTTTTGCCTTTTCGGTGTAAATAAAAAAATCGTCTTCCCAGCTAAATATAATTCATCAACAAAAATCTTTGGAGTCGAGCGGTTGCGCGTGCTGGCATTAACAAAACTTACGATGATGCATGAGCCTTGTCACCGTGCCAATTTTGATTGGCTAATATTAAAACACAAAATTCTATACAACAAAAAAAATATGCAAGCGAGAGTTACCGTGAATCCATTTTTTTTTTTAGTTTTTGATGAGAGGTGTGCAAAGGTTTTTTATTAATGAAAATTGATGTTTGAGTGATATTAAAAAATTATAATAAATTTGTGATTGATGGAAGTATATTAATAATACTAATTGTAAGTTTACTGTTGGTAGAATTTCATGTATCATCATTTTTCCCCTGTCCATTACAATTTCCAGTTTACAGTTTTCTTTCTGTCAAAGTAATTCTTTAATTTTGAAAATAATATTGTGAAGACATGAGAAAATAAGCAAGGCTCTTAGATACATATTCCACTGTGTCCTTTACTTTACTTTACAACATTAGTTTTACCCGCCAGTGGCGTAAAACTTTGTAGATAAAAATTAACCAGTTTCAGGATTGTTTCATATTATATTATATTATATTTCATATTATCAGAAAGAATTAAGAAAATTGGTAATCAATTCAATATTCGAACTAGCTTTAAATCTAACAATACGTTTAGATCTATACTAACAAAAACGGAACCAAAAAATGAAGAACAATCTTCAAAAAATTGCATATATCAGATATCTTGTGAATGCGACAAATTTTATTAGGTGAAACATCTAGTTCTAGACCATTGAAAGTCCGAATAAGTGAAATCCCAATAAAAACCGTTCCTGGAACGTGCACTTTACTGGATTCCATTTCTTCTAGACTATCATATCGTTAGAATGTCATAAAAAAAATTATTTCACATTTTACCAGAGGTGTGATCTACTATGAATGGACCTTAATAAAATTTGACAACAAAGTTTTGTAGTCTTAAACTCCAAAATATTATTGATTGTCTAGTTGTCATATTTTTTTCGTTGTGTCAGATAGGGACCAAAAATTGTTTTATTACTAGTTAATCTTGACAACGGTAGCTGGAACACTACCGAAACGTCGAAATAATAAATAAAAAACATTATTGTGGTTTGATTCCCAAAAAATAAGAAACAAAATTATAAGTTTACGTTTTGTTTTTGTTTTTAGAATGTCCTCCATGACGGAATTCGCTCTAATCAGCCACAAAGGCTTCAAATTCCTCATAACCAAAAACCCAGCGAACAACAACTTGGAGGCTTTTATCAAAGAGCTGAAAACCAACAACGTGAAAATCGTTGTCAGGGTATGCGAACCAACTTACGACACAGAAGCTTTGAAAGGTGCTGGTATACAAGTTTGTAATTTGACCATTCCAGATGGAACTTGCCCATCAGACAGTATTGTGCAAGAATTTTTTATCATTCTTAAAAGACAGTTTTCTATTAATCCGGAATCTTGTGTGGCTGTACATTGTATAGGAGGTAGATTTATTTTTTTTTATTTCCAACAAGTTTTTGTATATATTTTTTTATTCAAGGTTTAGGTAGAGCTCCTGTGATGGTAGCTTTAGCTCTGATTGAACTCGGTTTTACTTATGAAGACGCTGTTGATCTTATTAGAGAAAAAAGAAGAGGAGCTATTAATTCCAAACAATTACAATTTCTATCAAAGTACAAACCTAAATCAAGATTGGGGAAAGATCATAAAAAATGCATCATTCAGTGAATTTAACAAAAATACCGGTTATCACTGACTTTTGTGTGATGTGGCAACATTGCAAAAAAATATTTATTGTAATGGCGAGGTGGGCATTGTAATCGCAAGTTAATTATTTCAAAAAATATGTACCAAAGTAGTTGTTAAATCTTAATTTAAGTTTTTAGATTGTTGTGGTTGATAAACTGAAAGTTCCAACTATATTTTTTTTAAAGCAAATAGACTTTCCTTAGAATTGGTTTTGGATTTTTCTGAAATAAAACTTCGCGTCTTAAAAATTTGAGCTATTCGTCTCAATTTTTATATATTACCCATATAAAGGAAGTTTTATAAAATAATACCTGTATTAAATTAAGTATATTTAGAATTTTATTTAAAAAAATAAACATTTTTTAAAACTACAATAATGGTTTTTATTCCAAGAATGTTTAGAAGAATTTTACTGGACTAGTAAATCTTTCTAGCGGAGTTGGTAATTGGGGACCAAATTACCAACTCCGCTAGAAAGTCCCCAAATATGACCTCACAGATATTTAGGAGGTAATTTGGTCCCCGTGGCCGGCAGGTATAATATTCCGTACAAGTAATCTGGTCCCTATAGAATAAACATATACCTATATAGTTTCTCTAAGTTGTGTAAGTACGCTACGTACTTAAGGGCCATCTACCAAATTCGACCTTGCACAATTATGCTTTGTATATTTTTTTGTTTCCCTACGTCCTCACGTTTAAGTTAACATAACGAAAATTTTATTAGAAATAAACAACATGTAGGTAGCCAAGCGGTCCAAGCGGATTTTGGTTCACGTACTACTCTATAAGCTTCGTCAGTACTGAACTGGGAGACCGCCGACACGGGCGAGCGTTGTATCAACAATGGAACGGCACGCGACTACCGAAGCAGAGAGACAATGTCAGTCATAGAAGGATAGAAAAGCGAAAGATGGATTTTTATCCGATATTTTAATAAGGAATTGTACGGTCATAAGTAATTTGAGGATTCTGAGATTTTTATATAGTATTCATAAAGCTTCAAATTAGACTTCTTATCAATTAGTTTTTCCATTTAATCTATATTTAATTCTTTACAAGGGCTCAAACTTTGCCTAATATGTGTAATTACCTCATGATTCGTATTTTTTTCAACAAAATTTGGTTAGCATTTCAAAGTTTTTATTCGATGAGAACTCTAAGTTCGACATTAATCTACATGATATATTTTTTTCTTAATTTTCAATACATCCATTACCTCAAAATTCTTTGCCAAAAATATTTCGATATTGTCTCAAATAGCTGCCGATAGATTCCCCTTAAGGGGTATTTTGACAAGTATAACGCAAAGACTAGTGTCTAAATAATAGAGAGAAAAAAAACAAAATTTTTATTTAGTTTTTATGTACTACTATTTAATAAATGTTATTAAACGATGCAAATGTCAAAATTTGATACATTTGAATGATACACTCATGCTAGAAAATAAAGTCTGTCTATCTCACCGCTTTGGTATCTCTCAATGATATTTTCAATAAATTTCTGGCGATTTCTAACACTAACGTCGCTAACTTTAGGTGGGCGGCCTCAAATTGGACGCTAACTACCTGTAGCCCAGAAGAAATACCCTTATTGGACGCTGCCGGAAGGATTATGTCCTTTAAAGATTAAGCTTATATTTGATCAACCAGGTTTGGGCCTGGGTTTTCTTGTTTTTTTTTAGTTTTCTATTTCTTATTTTTTGATATTTTTATACATAGTTACACTTTGATCAACCGGGTTTGGGTCT
>CAJUYG010000681.1:200592-238432 GCA_910591675.1 Galerucella calmariensis | reverse complement strand
GTTCTTGCAACAGAAAAGGAAGCCGAAATAGAAGCATCTACAGCTGAAGAAAAGGAAGAAACTAGCTCCAAGAAGCATAAAACTCACGGTACAGAAACTTCTACAGCAGGTCTTACCATGGAAAAGGAAGAAAAATGTGAATTAGAAGCACCTACTTCTGTTGAAAAAGAAGAAACGGGTTCCGGGGGACATAAAAACCACGATACTGCGGCTACTGATCCCTTTATAATGACTCTTGCAGAGATAGAACCTTCTAGTACATATTCCACTGAGATAATTTCGGAAGAAAACATTCCAAATGAAGTGACAGCTTCAGGTGGAGACATTTTCTTAATTACGGCTGTTGAAGACACTAACTTTACAAAAGAAAGTGTAAATACTGAAGAAATAACTACCAAATCACCTTTTTTTGGACCAAAACATACGCCTGTATCGGAAATTACTAAGGCAATGGTAATAATTGTAAATAACTCTGGAAAAAAGATGAACAAAATTAATGAAACCATTTTGGAGAAACTTGTTAACAAAAAAATACAACAACTCGACTTGGAATACGTCGATCTTTATGATATAACGAAAGGTTCTGAAATAACAAATAAATCTGAAGAAACTGACTTGGTTTCACCTAAAAATTTAATAGGTAAGTGTCTACCACATCCACTAAATGCATTTGGTATTTACCGGTTATTTATGGTTATTCGCCTAAAATCGGCCAACAACTTTCAATGCTATCGCCATCTACCTGTATATCTTTCAAACTCCTAATTTTTTGCACATAACCTCAAATGAAGTAAAATAAAATATATTTCGTTTTCCACTTAAAAATCTTCCAGGTGATGGACAAGAATGTAAACCAAGCGAATTCATTTCAAGCGTAAATTGTCCGTGTGATGTGGACGTATATTTGAAATATTTGCAAGACAAGCTGGCCGAAAACATGGCTATAACTAACACAAACTGTCCGAAAATGATAAGTTTTCACGAAGGATTACTTATAACTAACAAAACCGAACCGCTTAAAAGAAAGAAAAGAAGTTTATTGTATTTGAAAAGTATCGGAAGATCATCGAATGTTATCGAAAGTAATAACATTGAAGATGTGTTAGATCAAGACTATCAAATTTCATTAACAGGTTATTATAATATACAAGCTTTACTTTATTACATTTTAGAAACACTAATTAAAAATCCTATCTTTATATGTAGGAGTGGATATACCAGTATATCCAAATCGAAAAGCAAAAATCTACTGTGGAAGTGTAGCTGATAAACTACTTAATATAGAAGGAAGTAGTTTCAAATGGGAATTTACAAAAGAAGGTGAAGAAACATGTAAGAAGTTTATTATTTTATAAAACAAAACTCGATTAAGTGTAAAATTAATGTTTTAGCTGAAGTTATTCCCTTTTCTGATAATCCACTGGTTATTTCAAATGTAGATACAAAAACTGCGGGGAATTATAGCTGCACAAGAACAAATAAAGAAGGGGATCAAGAAAATTATGTTCACAACTTGGAGTTAATCACATTTCCTATATATAAAATCAAACTAAATGTGTTTTACTGGGTCAACGATAGTTGTTCTTTGAGTGATGGTGATATTTTGTTTTCATACCTACCGAATATGATAGGACCTTTGCTTTGTGGTAGTACTGGTAGATTGTGTAAAGTCGATATGTTGAGACCAAGATGTTTTTCCGAAGTAAGTATATAAGTAGGAATTAATGGTTGATAATGAGTAATTTTTGTTTCAACAGGATGATAACACTTTTTATAACGTCACATTGACGGTGACAATGAATGATATTTATGACATATATCCTTCGATAAGTGACGACAAATGTAATATCAATTGTAGATTAGAAGCGTACGCTAATTTGGTGTATTTGGTTAACAAAAATGCACAAATATTGAAAAACATTCCAGGTACAATAAATATTTATTATTTTCACTCAATTTTGGTATACTTTATATTTCATTGTAGTTTTTTCAAGACTTGAACATAATCTGGATTTTCTTTCTAATATAACATTAGCAGATAAAAATAAACCACCAAAAATGATCACAACTTGTCGTGGTGGTTACGGAATTGAAAAATACAAACAGAGAATTTGTGGTAACTTACATCTTTATTCTTACACTGCTTAAAATGCCTTAAAATTTCATTTTTAGTAATGTGTCCAAAACATACATTTAGTGCGGATGACGAAGCTTTTTGTAAAATGTGCCCCGCGGGACAATATCAACCACAGCCCGGTCTAGAGAGTTGCATTCCTTGTAAATCTCCAGTTGATAACGCTATGTGCCTAAGAATGTTGGTAAGTAAAACTTATTTCTACCAACAATATACATTTATAAATATTTTCGAGTGTTGAGTGTTTTCTGTTTGTTTTTGTAGGTTAATAAGTGACAAGTGAAGTGACATAAAAATCCATTGTTACCAATAGGGGTGGTAAACTCGATTCCGATTCTACTCGAGAATCGAGTTTTCTCGTCAAATAGTCGATTTTTAGGAGTCGACCTTTAATTTCTGACGTCGATCAAGAATCGATTCTTGACATGCGACTTCGACTTTACGGTTAGATGACTAAAAAAACTAAAAAGTCGAGTTTTTGTTAAATATTATTGACTTGACACGTTATTATACTTGTTCTCAACTATTTTTGTGCTTTATTTAAAAAATTTGTATTGATCTTTCAATTTGGAGTCGATTAAAATCGAAAAAGTCGACTCTAGCGCTGAAAAATCGATTCTTGAAAACGAAAAATATATAGTCGAACTCGGATTCGAGAATCGATTCTTTGAAAAATCTTCCCACCCCTAGTTACCAACTTTACTCTTATCTTTTGTATGGGTTGCATAACTCTCACCTTTGATTAATGTATATTTTTTGTAGTACTCGGATACGAAAATCTTCAAAGTATACGTGGGCACAGCTTTCGGTTTTGTGGTTCTGATCATAGCCGCGATAATTTTCTGGAACAGCAGTAATTCTAAAAATTCTTCGAAAGTAAGATATCCAGAAAATTACCCTTACAGACTGAGATCGAAAAGAAGAATAGTAACCGATGAAGAAAGCCCACTATTGAGACCTCTAATAAAAACGAAGACTGATGAAATGAGACGACAATCTCCACCAGCCATACCACCGCCGGATTTTTAATATTAGTTCTATGTAGTTAAGAATTATTTACACTATATTTATAGATTTATCTAATAAACACTATATACAGTGTCTTTAAATTTTTATTTTATAAAATATATAGATTCGACTGTTTATTAACATATGCTATTAACGTTCTCAAAATTGGACAAAATCATACATTAATGACCTCTATTAATGCACGATTTACATTAATCAACGATTTCTCTGTAGGCAACCCAACGCACATCTTATACATTATATTTATATTGACAGTTACCTGTGGTGTAGGCAACCAAACATACATTTCAGTGCATTATTCATTTTTGACAATTACAAATGAATATTTTATTTTTTTACATATTGAGAAAAACGGGTAGAACTTATACAGTCGACGGAAAAGCTTTGTAACTTACACGAGTATTAAAACGGAAATTGAAAATCTCGAACATTCACGCATCTCGATTGTTAATGGCCCTCATTAATACACTTCACTATCGCTGTCAATGGGTATGCAACACTAGTTACATATATTATTCAACCAGATATAAAGCTTTTTTAAGCGCATAACTAAATTGATTTGGTATATATTGTACCATTCTGTTTTGGTCTTAGCCACTCCATTTAAGTGACTGTGGTTAATATGTTCCCCTACATTGATTCTGATCTGATGATCCAAATCACCAAATCTATTTTATGAACCATACAATAACCGTGGTATTTACTCTCAGTTTTTTCGTAATTCGCTTAAAATCGATTAATGGAGTCATTTTTCGGACACTCTATTCTGTGGTGTAGTAGTTCTAATTATACTTACCCATGGAATGGCTGTGTCTATGGTAGCTGTCAATGAGTGAGTATGCAACACTAATTACATATATCAAGAATTCTTAATAATAATAAAAAGTTGTAAGCTTTGAAGTACGAGTATGTAAATCTAAGGCAAACACAATAAAAATGATAAAAATACGTCAGTAATTGTGAATACAAGTGGAGCATCAAATTCTTAAGAAGGGGAAGCCCTTATGTAATTATTGGGGATTCCCGGAGATCTTTGTATAAAAGAGACAATTTCTTAGTTCGTGAAAGTAGTTGACTTTAGTTGGCAAATTAAATAGGTATAGGTGAGTGACATTGAACTTGTAGATGGATAACAATCGTTCAAATCAATTGAACCCGAACAATAGCAGCTTTTGGAGGAGTAGAGGCTATGAGGACAGGCCTTCTGGTTGGTTAGGTAATTGGAATTTTTAACTAGAACCCAAATTATAGTAGTTTAAAAACTAGGAATAGTTCAAGTTAAAATTGAATTTCATAAGTTTAAGTAAAGTTTATTTTAGAGAACATTTGAAACTGGTCTTTTTTTTCAGATTTGTTTATGACTATAGTATCAGCAGCTTATTCTTTAACAAAGTCAGATAATGACAACCGTTCTAATCAACTAAATCCCAACAATGGTGTTTTTTGGTCATCCCGTGGACAAACTAAACCTTAAGTGACGAAGATTACATGCACTTGACAGTTATCAATCTAAATTATTTAAACATTTTTAACAATTTTATTGTAACTTTTAAAGCTTGTATTATGCATTTTATTTAAATAATTACCTTGCAGCTATTATCTTGTTTCTTTTCCTGGACGATAAAAAAAGAAAGACGAATAGGGTCACAAAGGTAATTGAAACTAAACATGTTTAATCAAGTAATTTATTTCCAGTTAATAATTGTTATGTATAATCTTACAAATTACAATAAATACAAAAAGAAAACCCAATTTTTGAGGCATCGAGGCAACTACAAATTATTTTTTCCATTAAGTACTCATTACAATTAAAAATTAAATGAGATCAGCAACATTCATCGGCATCTCATCTATCTGCGTGGAATAATATTGTTCAATGTCTCTTAGAATTCTAATGTCGTCTGATTTTACGAAATTGATCGCCACACCCTTTCTGCCGAATCTACCAGATCTGCCGATACGATGAATGTACAACTCACGATTGTTTGGTAAATCGTAGTTGATAACCAAACTGACCTGTTGGACGTCGATTCCTCTAGCCCACACGTCTGTTGTTATTAAAACTCTGCTTTGTCCGGATCTGAATTCCTTCATTATATTGTCACGTTCTTTCTGAGGCATGTCACCGTGCATCGAACTCACTGTAAAGTTATTCTCCCTCATTTTTTCTGTAAGCCAGTCCACCTTTCTCTTGGTATTACAAAAAATAACTGCTTGTGTGATGGTGAGTGTATCGTAAAGATCACATAATGTATCGAACTTCCATTCTTCCCTTTCTACTGCTACGAAGAATTGCTTAATTCCTTCCAATGTCAATTCATCACTGAAAAAAACTATATAATATTTCCAATTTATAACAATTATAACCGCACTTACCGTTTTACCAAAATACGAATAGGATCTGTCATAAACTTTGAGGTTATTTCCAAAATTTCGTGAGGTAAAGTTGCTGAAATAAGTACAACTTGTGTTGATGGTGGTAGAAATCTATATACATCATAGATTTGTTCTTTGAAACCCTTATTTAACATCTCGTCAGCTTCGTCTAGTACTAACATTTTAACAGACCTTGTCCTCAATGCTCTTCTTCTAATCATATCTACAAAGTTAATATAATATAATCACATTTAAAATATATTTTTCACTCACCATAAACTCTGCCGGGTGTTCCACTGACTACATGTTGTCCGTAATCAAGTTTTCTGATGTCTTCCCCTAGATTTGTACCTCCAATACAAGCATGGCATTGTACATTCATAAAATCTCCTAGAGCTAGGATAACTTTTTGGATTTGAACTGCCAATTCCCGAGTGGGAGATAAACACAGGACTTGTGTTTCTCGCATTGTTAAGTCCAACGCTTGCAGGATTGAAATTGAGAATGTAGCAGTTTTACCAGTTCCAGATTGTGCCTGTGCTATAACATCTCTACCTTTCATAATAGGCTTTATAGCTCTTTGTTGAATGGCTGAGGGTTTTTCAAAACCTAGATAAAAAAAGCAAGGTTAGTGATTGTATATATTTTGACCTACATTGTAGAACGTACCATATGCGAATATGCCACGAAGCAACTCTTCCTTTAAATTCATATTCTTAAACTTATCAATTACTTCGACATCTTCACTAGTTTCGAATTCCACGTTAGATAAGTCCTCAAAAACTGAGGCCCCCCTTTTCGGAACAGCCATTTTCACTACGATTTCGTACAACTTATTATACTGCTAAAAAAATGATATCCAGTATAACTGAAAAATCAATTTTTATATCAAATTTTTATGAAATACTTGAATATCTACCAAATATTTTTGTATATACAATTTTCTACTGAAAACCTGATACGAAAATGAATGCATCAACAGAAATGCTTAAACGTCAGACGTCTACTGTATGTCACTTGTCAATGTCAGTTTTCTTTTCTAATAGCTGGGAAATCTGCTACTTCTTTCTCATTGTTCGAGTCCAGCAAACGTGTTAAAAAGAAGAAGATTACCAAATAGAGGAACATAGAGGAAAAAGAAGAAGAAATATACCCAAATTTAAACTGTCAAAATATAGTTATTCCTTAATTTCTTTCGCAATTATTTAAAATGAGCAGAAAAGAAGCATTATCTTCGTTTATCCAACAAATTCATGGTAGACCAGTAGTGGTAAAACTGAATAGCGGAGTGGATTACAGAGGTAATATAAATTTAATTCATTCTTACAAATACCTTCATAACAATGCATTTTCAGGAGTTCTTGCTTGCTTAGACGGGTATATGAACATAGCTTTGGAACAGACAGAGGAATACGTTAATGGACAATTGAAAAATAAATTTGGAGATGCTTTTATTAGAGGAAACAACGTTTTGTACATAAGTACTCAGAAAAGGCGTTATTAATTTTCACTCATTTATCATGGATTATAAGTAAGAATAAAGTTTTTTTTTTAAAATAATTTTTTTTTCCAATTTCCTTCTTGAAATCGTGAAATCCGGCTAAATTACTGAGTATATTATGATTGGTCTAGTCTTCAAGTTCAGAACTGGTTCTATCATTATCTATGGTTCTATAGAGCTATAAAATACCTAGATATCCATGGACACAAAACTGGAAGTCCAATGACGTTGTCAAATGTAAGAATAAATGTTTACTTTATATCTGCATCCGCTTGCAACCACACAATTTTATAAAGCTAAATCTACGGTACTCACTCAAAATAATGATAATCTAGAGAGTATTTATTTTTTGTCTTTTGATCCTAATACCAGATAAAGCAAAAGAACAAATCCGAATTTGTATCGCGTAATTATTATTTCTTGTACCAATTTTTAACAGCTGGCAACGCTGTCTTATTTGTGACTGAAATATCTCGATAACAGTATAGCAGGCCAAGTTATTTTTCAATATTAATATGTGTTTGTTGTTTAATTAATTACACTGATCCACTTCGAAGTTCGAGTACTGACACTGACAAAAATCAAGCTACAGCTGGGAAAATCGTTAAGTAAAAAGTAAACTTCAGTTTAATACTTATTGTCTCTGATATGTGTTTTCATTCTATTATCAGGGTCATACTTTGTCTCGCTTACTGAACAGTAAGGATGAATAGCTGATATAATTTTATCAACCAGTACTAGTGATAGTTAAAGAAATGGATATTTAAAAACTAAATAATGGATTATTCTGTAAATACAACACCTCTTCTACAAGAGCAGTTCGATTCTGAAAACGAAGACGATGGCAACGATATTGTTGTAAGAGATGATAAACCTCTTTTTAAACCAGAACCAATTGATAAATTTTACGCTGCCTATTTCATATTTTATATATTGGGTATTGTGTCTTTACTTCCTTGGAATTTTTTTATAACTGCTGATGATGTAAGTACTTTTATTCTTCTAAGAAGTATGAATGATTCAAACAATTCAATAATTAAAAGTCTATTTTTTGTTTAATATAATATTCTGTAATCGTTTCTAGTATTGGATGTATAAATTTAGAAATGTAAGTAGTAATATTAGCATCAGGGAATTTGCTCCTACGAGATCAACACTACAGGCAGAATTCACTTCATATTTAACATTGACTTCAAGTTATCCAAATTTAGTATTTTTAATACTTAATACAGTTATTAGCCACAGGTAAGAACAAAAACCTTAGAAAATACTTGATAAGAATTAATGCTATGTTGTTTTTGTTGTAGAATATCCCTTAATGTACGAATTTTAGGATCATTGGTGTTTATCTTATTGTTAATGTTATTGACACTAGTGTTGGTGAACATCAACACTGACAGTTGTAAGTAAATTTAATCTACAATTATTTGCTTTATTTTGTTATAGTTTCCCGCAAATTAAAAACTTTATTGTTAGTTACTAGTAAAAATTATCAGTCTATGCTTTTACATCACCACTTCCGTATTGTATTATTATCAGTTTCAAGTAACCAATTATAATTTAAAGGCAGCACATTCAAGGTTATATTATAGTTTAAATGATTCATATATTTTCAGAATTGCCTTCCTTTGTCAGTGGTTATCTTATTATTTCTGTACATGTCATTAATTCAGAATTATATATTTTCTTCTTTAAAATAACTTTTTAAAAAGAAAATAATATTTATTTATAAACAACTACAACTATCCAGAATCAAAATGAGATTAAATACTAAAACTAATGTAACTAACTATCAACTGTATATTTCTATCTCTACTGTATATTTCTATCTAGTTTAATTATAAACAAATTGCACTTATATATCTAAATAATTGTCTATTCAGCAGGTTTGTAGGTGTTCCCCAATATAATAGAATCTATTATTGTCTGCACACATAACTTCAGTTATTTTTTTATAATAAGTTGACACCAAAAACACTTTTTATGTCCATTTACGATAAGTTTGCAATTTTGACATTAACTTGACATTAATTGCAGCCACTGAACAAAATCTAAATATCCAAAGTGTAAATGGAATAATTAATCATATAACAGGGGAAGTTACGGTCCAAAAGTTAGCTGCCGTGTCTGTGGTTGCCAGACTTATGTTGGCAAAATCAGAAAATTTTATTAGAATTTCTTGTATGGGATTGTCGTTATCATTCGCATTTTATAGTTTGTTATTTACTGTGTAAGATGTAATCTGTTATTCTCATAACTAATCAAAAGAGTAATTGAATGTTGAGTTGAATGTGTGTATACAATAAACAACTTACCAACATAATTTTATGCCAACAACTGGAAAAATGTTACAACGTGGCAACGGTCAACGGTGTAAAAATCTGTCATGTTTTGTTATTGCAAACTTTTATCGTAAATGCACAGATTATAAAGAGAACAGATACGAATCCCGGTAAAACATCAAACGATTTTAAGCTCCGTCGTCAATGACCTTGGACCTTTAACTCGGTGTGGCCGCGATGTTGCCAGTTTGAAATATTTTCTGAATTTCTTACCAAATTGCACTGTGGACTCGGGGACAATAACAATTTCTAGTGCCGGATCTAGTTTTTTTTGGAAGTTTCCACTACATATTTAAAACTGCGCCATGAATTAAAACAATAATCATAATCGAATATATATTTATGTATTTATTAAATACCTATATGTACATTCCTATGATTTGTTATAAATAGTCATTATCTTGGGAGATTAATTAATAAATACATTTTTAGATAACACAAATAATTACAAAAATCAACCAAATTTTAAAGTACAAATAATTCTAAATTTATTTATTATCAAAGGGAATACAATATACACCTATGCAAGAGAGAATTTTGATAATAATTTGTAGCACCAAAGTTAATATCAAAAACTTTAAAATTTCTTATATCATAGGCCGGGATATTAAATTATATACTCTCATCTCTTGGAAATCGAAAGAACTTTATTTTTCTTTCCGAATAAAATTAATTTTGACAGTCTCTGTATGAACAATACACTCCGCCGTGATGTTTATCCATTTTATAAGAATAATAGGCGAAAAAAGGCTAGACTCCAGCGCCTCTACCGGTCACTTTTTCGTCCTCCACTGGGCCATTGATAGTTTGTTTACATTCGTTTTCATATGACATAGCGTAGGAGTTTCCTGAATTTTAGGTGTTATATTTTTCGTTTTTTAAGTGTGTTAAAGTATTTTGTTAGTATCCTATGTCTACCCATCTCTCTCCCTCTTTTTACTGTTCTCTGTCAAGTTTCGTATCTGTTCTCTTTATAATATGTGGCAAATGAACAATAATTATGACATGGAACACGAAGTTGATAAATTTTCTTCCTGTAAAATGTTAATATCTTTCTTCTTCGACATCAAATGCAATTTGTATTTGCAGGGCAACAAGGATTTTTCATTTTAACATTAACTACAAGTTTTCTTCTTAACAGTAAGTAAATAGCTCTTTTGATGAGTATTTTCTTAAAAAAAACTAACCTTCTATTTTTTAGTTTTTAGTCCAATTTTCGGAGGAAGCATAGTGGGGGTAGTGGGAAAATTTTCCCCAATATATATCACCGCTGTTGTCGGAGGACAAGCCTTGGGAGGAGTATTCGCTGCGTTGACTCAAATAGGGGCTTTAGCAATAGGCGCTTCGTCCACTCACACTGCTCTAGTCTATTTTATAATAGGAAATTTAACGATAGCACTAGCTATAATTTTATATATTCTTTTATCTGGATCCGTATTTTTTAAATACTTTTCTTTTGACCAAGCTGTGATAATAAGCGATACACAAACAGATTCTATTCGAGATGTTATTTCTTACAAAACGATTTTTAAGAAGATATGGTGCTACTGTTTTTGCGCCTTTTTTATTTACATAGTCTCACTTTCTGCATTTCCTGGCGTTTCAGTACTTATCGAATCTGAAGGTAAAGGACACGGCCATCAGTGGAACGGTGAGTAGTTTTTATCCATCAAACACATTTATTTTCTATAAATTGTTTTTATTTTGTATCCTACTTTATAAATTGTTGTTTATCTATTTAAGTCACTAACAAAATATGTTGTATTGTTCTGTTATCTCAAATAATATTATTAAAAATATGCTATTACGCTTCAATTACCCTGAACTCCATGTCAAGCTGCATAATGTATGGTATTATGCAAATAAATGCTTATTTATATTCACAGATAAGTTATCTAAGGGCATTTTTCTCGAATATTTACAAACATAACAGAAGTATATTAACAATACATCAGGATTTAGCAAAACTACAAGGATTTTGGCAGCCTTTTGACGTTTTGCTTGGTAACGTTTCATGTGTCATGTTCTACTGAGCATCATAGATCTGAGCATGTCAAAATTAAATAGAGGAGTTCAGTCTAAGGTCAGTGTGGCCAACAAAAAGTGGGTTTTCTGACAAGAATGACAGTTAATGTCTACCCCTTAAAACATAAGATTTTTGCATGTTTATCATCATTGCAAACATCTATATTGCTTTATTAAAATAATGAATACACCCCCGAAGCGTATATTTTAAAATGACTTTTTAGCTGAATATTCAACATATCGGTGGCCAATAACTCTAGGAACTTGTGGCAAGTCACCATTTCATTTCTGTTATTCAGTCACTAATTATGTCAAATGTCAGTTATATTTATTTTTGTTGATATTCGTTTAATTCTGTATGTCCATTTTCGATTAGATTTTGTAGCATTTCTAGTTAGGCGTATCTCTATTCTTCTAATTACTTTTTCCACTGACATCTGACATAACTAGTGACAGATAGCAGAAATGAAATGGTGACATGGCAAGAGTTCCTGGGGTGACATTCCGTTCATAAAAACTAGCGATCGCTTTCAAGCGATGTCATCTGGATTTTATATTTTACATTGATATTTTGACGAGGATATATAAAAAATATGTAGGCGACACCTTATGGGTATCAGAAATTAGAGCTATATGTCGCTCCAAAACAACCAAATTTGGTGAGAGGAATGTGTATATCGACAAGATCGATTCAAGACTACTCGCTAAGTGAACAGAATGCCACCCCTGGAATTTTGGGCCACCGATGTGCTGTGTATTCAGCTAAAAAGTCATTTTAAATTCCAAAATTTACGCTTCGGGGGTGTATTCATTATTTTAATAAAGCAATATGGATGTTCGCAATGATAAAAAACATGCAAAAATCTTATGTTTTAAGGGGTAGACATTAACTGTCATTCTTGTCAGAAAAACCACTTTTTGTTGGCCACACTGACCTTAGACTGAACTCCTCTATTCAGTACGAACCATAGAGAAATATAATAGTTTGTCTATGGTACAAACGTATCTTTTCTATGAACGTGAGCTCTGTGGTTTCACAACTGTCATTTTCATAACCTATAAATATCTCTAATTAATCTTATTAAATTATTTAAATTATAAATAATCTCCATAATTCTAAAAGTCGAATCGGAGTGAAATTTAATCCTGGGCGATGTGTATCAAATTTACATGAAATGTGTGAGCTAGGGGAATTGCGGTGTGGAGAATAACAAATAATATTATTGACATGATAGGAGCAAAATATTTCGTAAATTGATCCCATGTTTCTTTGTATTTTAGATGTTTACTTTGTTCCAACGATAACATACTTACTTTTTAGTATTGGCGATTATTCGGGTAGAATTTTTGCTGGTAGGATACTTAAGGTAAATTGAAATATATAATTTTAGGTTAAGTATTTAGTAAGATTTTGTCTTACTGATGATCTAGATAAAAATACTCTTTTTTTTTTCAGCCAAAAAATATCATATTGATTACAATTTTGACTGTATCGAGGCTAATTTTCATTCCATTGATATTATTGTGCAACGCCCAACCGCGTCATCACTTGGCCGTTGTATTCGGCAGAGATTACCAATACATATTGATCCAATTTATATTTGCATTTACAAACGGTTATATGACGAACATCGTACAAATATTTACGTCCAAGTAAGTATCGAATGTCAACTTTAATGTTTTTATTAGAAATATGAGTAGGTTTTTTGTTTTTTAAATGGGATTTTATTTTTAGAGTGGTAGATCAGCACGAAAGAGAGATAGCTTCGTGTATAACAGTTGTTTTTATAGGAATCGGAGCTGCGCTAGGATCGACAATTAGTTTATTTATGGTTAGATTATTATAAATGTTATTCCATTACACATTGTTGACATATTTATATCAGGGAGCAAATATACAATAAATATTTTTTTGAAATTTAGACTTCTTTAGCCGTTTTAAGCGATTTTTGGTTGGGTTTGAGTCACTGACGTACTAGGGTTATGCCAAAGATTACAGAATAAAAATATAAGATGTTTCACTCCAGGGCGGTTTGATTCAAGTTGCTGTTACGACTCGCTTTTGTTGTCAATAACGAGACCGGTAGATACCAGAGAAGTTCGAAAAGCTTATTTTATTTTAAGCTATATAAGGGTAATTAGAGAAATATACAGGGTGTACCAATCTTACGACAAACTTCGGTATATGGGTTATTTTAAGAGATATCAAAAAATGTTATCAACAAAAATAGTAGATGGGCTGAAGGTCCATATTTTGAAATTATATTGAACTATACAGAGTGCTGCATAACTCCGTTACAAACCAAACATATGGTTTTTCAAATGGGAACCCCTGTATATTATACCGAATTCGGATTGGTTACATTTTTTTGAAGCTTTTGATATAAGATTTTGCCACGTTATACAGAGTCCTTCAAAAGATATGTACACGTTTATGTGAAAATCGTAGGTAAATCAACGCTCTGTAGCTTGTTGTAGGTACGTTGAAGAAAAAAATGTATTTTGCCAAACAGAGTTTCGTAACATGATGCAACATCTCCGTATCCTATTAAATTTCAATTATATTCTTTCTTATATACAGGGTGAACGGAAACTCGAATCTGTCATTTTCTTTCTTCTTTCAAATGGAACACCCTGTATTTTTTAGCAAAAATAGAATCTTCGATTATTTAATTTAATTTTTGTCAAGCATTCCCTATACCCAAAGTTTATAAAAACAGAGTTATCTGGTAATATTTATTGTAAACTATTATTGTTGACCTATTATGTGAAAGCAATAGACGTTGTATGTCACAAAAAATCCTAATTAATGATAAATTTTAATGAATAATTCATTCTAAACAAAACTAGCTACCAAAAGTATAATCCTAACCGTAATATTAAGCTGAAGGTTCAAAGTGTTCACCGTTAACATTAATGCAATGCTGTAAGAGGTGGCCCAACTGATTGGCCAGCTCGGTCACCCGATTTAACGGAAGTATTTTTTTCAGGTCTTGTGAGGAATAAGTTTATAAAATCCCCGGCTATTAGAGATGACATGAAAGAGATAATTTGTGCGGCATTTCGATCTGCTAACGTTGATATGCTGAGAAATGTTAGTCAATCATTTGAACTATTCAGCAGCATTGCATTGATGTTAACGGTGAACATTTTGAACCTTTAGTTTAGTTTAGCGACGTCCCGTATAATATGCAAAATTAAATGCAATTAAGGACGAAGCGACGTACTGTACCATCCAAGTCACCAGCGGCATCGGTGCTTTACGCGATAAATTCGAACGAGTGAAACATCTTATATTTTTATTCTGTAATCTTTGGTTATGCTGTGCCTCAACTGTTACCTGTTTTTTGGACTCTACTTGGCAAACATTCTCTTCAAGCATAGGAATACGGTTGAATTTTTCAAAAGGCTGCATAGCTTTGTACTTTCACTTTTGTCGGTTGACCCCTACTGCCTTTTTTTTAAGGTTTAGAGTGAAAAATAAAAGACGAACGTTTTAAAATGTAATTTAATAGAGTTTTACAATTATTCAGATCCAGTGGAACAATATTATAGCCTAGTAGCGGTAATACAGAATATTTTTTGTCAACTAATCCAAAAAAGACGCTAAGTCTGTTGAAAACTTGTCTAATATTTTGGAAACTATTATTAGGCAACACAATATTGAAAAAAAATGGGTTCTAAGATATATTTTTTGAATAGACCTCGTATACAAGGTCCGGCAACTCATTGTGTAAATATTTGATGAAAAATAGGCATAAATATAAAAGAAAATTCAACCAATTTAATAAAAAAAATGGAAAATATGACTAAAATCGTTTTAAAAAAAAAATAATTTTTATATACAGAATGTCCCACGACGAGTTAAAACTATCTGTATATGCTATCTTTTTAACTGAAATATTATCAAAGATGGCAGACTTCCGGTTCTACCGTACTGTAACTTTGTTATTTTAAATGGAACACCCTGTATATCAATACATTTTTGAAATCTACGTAAAATTTTATTGTAGTTTTGTCTGAAAACTTTTTTCGAAACATTTACAGAAAACTTTCAATATCTGGATAACGGTAAGGTTTAGGTATAGGAAAGTATACATGAATTTGCCTCATTTTTTACCCCTGTATGCATTAAAATGGAAAAAGCCGGGTGGTTCTATTTAAGAAAATGAAGAAATTTGATATTTATGTAGTTAACCTTTGAACACTTTTTATACACACCCTGTATAAAATGAATTTTTTTTTAACATAGATTCAAGTAGTAGGTCTGACCTTGCTAAAAGCAAACGAACAGAAACCATTTTCGTATCTTTAAGGGTATCCTTTTGAAAAAATAATTTGTAAGGGTCTGCAATTTTTTACAAAAAAATCAATAACTCAAAAAGTATGCATTTTTCGAAAAACATTTTCAGACAAAACTATACTAAAATTTTACGTAGATTTCAAAAATGTATTAATATACAAGGAGTTCTATTCAAAATAACAAAGTTGCAGTCGACTTCCGGTAGAAACGGACGTCTTCCATCTTTGAAAATATTTTAGTTAAAAAAATCACATCCGAAAACCGAAACGTAGAAATTTTCATGATTTTACTATAAATATTTTGCCATATACAGATAGTTTTAACTCGTCGTGGGACATTCTGTATATATAAAATATCACACAATTCCAATTCATTAATAGTGTAGTGTAAGTATGATCAAAATAAAAAACTTTCCAGCAAACATATAAGCAGCTGAAATTTCTTACTACATAAATTGTCAACATTTCATAACTTCCATTATTATTTTTCCCAAACATCCTCCCAAAACTTTCGATAAAAGTTCAAATAAAAATATAAATTTAGCCGTATAAAAAATGTAAAACATAACTCCTCGCATAACTCGATCCACCCACTACAGAACAAAATATGTAGTAACTTTTGGTGATTAAGTTGCACGAATGTTTCTTTCTCTTTACAATAACATTTTGTATATCAAAGTGCTTAGGGTCAGTTTCATAATGCTTTGAAAGGAACCTTTAAGTGTAAAAGGTCGTTTGTAGTGTAGTGATCTGTTTCATAACCAAAAATTCACCATTAAGTTAAATGTCAAATTTTTACCATTGTTGAAGCCTAAAAGGACTTTTAACAGACAGATGTCAACTCAGATTTGAAGTGTATTTTTTATAGTTTGGTTTAGTTCTAAACACGTTAAAGCATTAAAAATGTATAGCTGGTTAAGTTCAAGTTCTTCTTCCTCGAGTTCTTCAGAAGATGAAGACATTGTTGCTAATTAACGAACATTTTACTAGATTAGTTTGAAAATATGTAGGTACTCAAGTATATAGGCATTTAATAAAATTATGATATATAACATTTGAAATAATGATCAATGGGAACTCAAATCCTTTTCCGCTTTCATAATTTCTAAATCTAATAATCTCATCTTTTTTTTTGTGCAATAAAAATACGGAAAGTTGTACTCAATTCAAACCACCAAAAAACCAAAATGTAAACACAAATTCTGTCAAAAATCCGTCAAATTAAAGAGGAACCTGACGAGCAGTGCTGCCAACACAGTATATTCAAGCCTAAATGAGGATTCTATCATGAGGACGCGTCCATACTATTATGAAACTGACCCTAGTTTTAAAAGAACCTTTAAGCTAAAGGACCCTTTAGTTAAATGCCCATTTAAGCAATGATTATGAAACTGGCCCTTAATCAACTACGAAACAATTGCAATAATTAAAAATTAATGTACATATTATGTCGTATTAAAATATGAGTACATTTTAATATAACAAAGGTTGTTAAATGTATAGTTAAATTTAAATCACCAAAAACCAATAATTTTATGAGAATTTCTCCAACTTTCAAGTCAAATTTCTGCATTTTTTCAACATTTATTATTATAAAACTGCGCAAAATTGAAATTTTATGTTCTTTCATCCAATATCACCCAAAATTATCTTCCTCCTAGATATCGTAAGTAAGAAACTGTTATCTGCAGAAATTCAGTAAAATCAGAATTCGCAAGATGAAAATATTCATATATTTGAATGAAATTGCTGCGGGCTATCTGGAAATATCAAAATGCAAATTTGACGCAATACCCCAGGTATGTATTTACTTTAATTACATCTCTTACTTTCCTCGTATTTTACAACAATTGCATCTAAATATACTTATTTAACGAAATAACGACACATTTTACAACCTTTAAAAAAATTAAAAAGGAATGACAGTTTTCATATAATTCTAATCACATAGAAAGTACGCTGTGACAAGTATACAAAAACCGTATACTTGAAAACACCTACATGTTTTTAAAGCTTAATAAAAAAATAAAAGTCTCTCTTGATGACTCGCCGATAGCATGTGCCATCCTCTTTTTATGCTCAAGTATTGTAGAATGGCACGAATGCAGATGATAAGACCTAAATAAAATTAACTTTTATTTCCAACTAGTTACAATTTTAAAAGTTTTTTACTCACCGAAAGTCATAATAAGCCACCACAACCAACTGTTGTCTTTCGAAGCTAATTCAGTTGAGTGTTGTACGATAAAAGTCCATTTTGCCAGTGATAATCCAAAACCTGACAAGGCTCCGTAACGTGAGGCAATTGTATGACAAAAGCACATTAACAGTAAAAATCCTATCCAGTTAAAAATAAAAGCAACTAAAATTAAGAGAACAATAATTATAATATTTAATATACAATAATATAACTTGTACTTACCAAAAAACGCGATATAAAACATAAAATCTGTTCCTAATAAAGAAGTATCTACATCTTCTGGATTCTCAGTATCAATAGTTATAACTCTTTGTCCTGGACGAAATGGTATTGGCTGGAAAGAAAACTATTAAAACAAACCGATAAAAATGTATAAAGTTACCCTTGTAGTTGGAGAGTTAATAGGAATGGGAATATCCTGCTCTTCCAAATGTTTTTCTCGTTGTACTTCTTCATATGTGGGCAATTTAGTACCCTTTGTAGCAACCTCATATGGTGGTGGAGCATAATAGTCTGCTTTTGGTGGAGGTATTTCCTCACTTGATGTGCTAGCAGCAATATTTACCGGGCTTGATACTGGACTGGGTACAGCACTAGGTACATTATTGTCTAAAGTAATTTCTTGTTGGTTCTGGAAAAAAATTTTGATGAAAAACGTTTCCTGAATATCCTATTAATCAATAGCGTATGCAAAACAACTATTGATTATCTTATTATGAAATTAATGTGATAAATATTGTTGCATAGGTCATTTTTTTGCTGATTAGATTATTCTTTATATAAACATTACCATACATTTATCCAATTGTATTTAAAACAAATTAAAGGGCTTTTTTTATCATAGCACGTACTTCAAACATTTCCATTTTACACGTACATTATATAAACATTTATGAAATAAACAAAATGATTAGAATGACCCTAATACATTGAATTAAAATGTCGACGTACACTTTGTTGTCCATTGTTTGAATCGGGCGGAGTTGGTTCCATTTTTCCTTAGAATTAATTATTTAGTTCTTATTTACCAAATATTTTAACACTGTTTACAGATAATTAGGTACTAAATACCATTTTAAAATAGTTTTTGGTCAGAAAAGACAAAAACTTCTGACAATTAACTTCAAGTGTCAAATTTACTGTCAAAGATGTTGACAGCATTCAATTTCAACCAATAGAAAGTGAAGGAAAGTGTCACGTTTTTGAACTGCGTGAATGATTAGTTATTGATCGGTTACTAGTTTCGATATGCTTTTGTGTGAAATCGATTTAATAAAATAATAATCAGAAGCGGTCGATTACATATTAGAGATGGGTATTAATTCAATTCCGCTATAATTTTTGAAGAAATTGATTACTGTTGACTGTACTGATCAATATTTTGAATTGCTCTATTATAATTTACTATTTATTTAAAATCAAGTACAATCAATCTGGTGTCGATCTGAAAATAATCGATTACTCGATTCTACTGGAACTTTGTACACTATAGAATTCTACTATCGACGTCTTATGTCGATGGTTTCTTATGTGGAGCACGATGGGTAGAATTCTATAGTGTACAGAGTCCCAGACCTAGTTGATATCTTTCACCGCTAGGTTCGCTAGTCATTCAAAACAATCAAAGGCAACTAAACGCAACAGTTGACATCCGACTTCTTTGGTATTTGTGTGTGTACTGTATATGTGTGTATGGTGTCTCGTCAAATATTTACATACCATTTATCGGCGTTTTAAATAAATTTATTTATTATTTTACAAGTATATATGTTTTAATTAAGTTATAATTCATTCATTTGTGTTTATTTTAACGGTCCGCGAAAGATTGAGACTCTTAAAACTTGTTTAGTGTCTGAAGGATACTGTGTGGAATATTTTTACTCAGGTATGTGGTCATGTGTTTCTTGATGTACTTTATGACTTAAAATAGAACTAAGGTAATTAGTACGATTCACCGTCTCTTCGGATTCCGCTGTGTAATTTTTAAAAGTTTTAAAATATAACCTACTGTTTGTGTAACTAACCTACGATAGCTCTTGTTTGGATAGGACGATAGGCAGCTGTATAGATTAGTCAGGTCATTTGTACGACAAATTTCATAATGTTTGTTTAAATATTAACGAACAAAGAGTGAATACTTTATCCACGTAGATATTGCAGTTTGTTTTAGTTGGCGATAAAATAATATGCTACAATAGTTATCTTTAATAGGGCTGTTATTTTAATAGTAATAATACCTAATAAGTATTGTTCTGTCAACTGTCATTATATATCAAAACTTTCATGTTTACAATGGAGTAATCTGTGAAAATATTTACAAAACTCAATTTTTGAAACAAATCACTTGAATGATTAATTAGATTGAAAATTCAATCAGAGCAAAAAAATCAACAGACCGGTGTAAGTAAGATTTCTGTTTTCAGAAACACTGTTAAGAATTTACAGAAGCATAAAAAAAGTAATGAAATAACATTGAGTTTGAATTTTTTTGTGCATCTCGCATAACCTTGAATCTTTTACCTACCAAATTTGGTAGTAAGCTACTCTGAAATATACAGGGTGGCCGGTCGAAAACCAAACAGATCCATTATCAACGTTTAAAAAAATTGCAGGATCACCAAACAGTTGGGTTTGTTTTACGAGGGCATAGTGATAATATTATAAAACATGTTGACTAGAATTACATTACAAATAAATTAAATAGTTTGATGTTTGCTACTCGTTAATGATTGTATGGACGGAATAATCGAAAGTATTGGTGATTACTGATTATATTGAACCTTTTAACTTGTATAAATATCATTATGATGAATATAATGACTGTTGAACAAATCTAGCGTGACGAAATCACAATATATTTCAAAATTACAAGTGAAATGTTTCATTGTTGTTTAATGCTGTCATCATTGTTATAACTATAAGAACATAGGTCAAAATAGAACAGTGTTTTACTTTTTTTTTATTACAATTTTTATAACATGACTGTAGTACCTATGTAGTATTTTATGTTGGGAGTTGAAAATAGCAAGTTATAACATGTTATTTTTCTATTTTATTACATCTTTGACCTTCTTGTTTTCTGTCCTTGATTTTATTGAATAACAGATCTTTAAACTAAACAAAGTGTCTTAATACTCAATAAATTAACTCGTAGAAGCTTTTAAGCTGTTTTTTAGTAAAAATAATATTTATCAGTAGGAGTAAACCTATCTTGTATGTAAGTAACGTTGCCTAATATCTCTACAAAGTAATTATTAGCAGATCCTTATAAGGAATATGTTGACTTTCTCACTCCCACTCGAAATTTCGTAAATAATTAACAAGTTCATCAAATAGAGAGGTGTATGACTTGAAAATTAGTATATTGCTCGGTATATTGTTAACCGAGTGGGAACAGCCTAACATTCTTGGACGGCTGTGAAGATTGCTATTGCTATTAGCAACACTGAGTCCAAGAATGTAGCTTTTCCTACGAGGTAAACATAATATTTTTATACGACATTTTACTACCCTTATTTGTAAATGCATTATATACGATTTATTTGCTCATGTATATGATGGGCCCCGGTAAAATCCTTGCTGGGGGACCAGGATTTGAAGTTATGCTACTTCAACGGTTTTTCTTATTAGTTTTTGGAAATCAGTAGTGTCATTAAGGGAAAATTATGGTCATTTTGGGGTGACATTCTCTGAGACCTAAAAGATCTATTGTGCCCCCTTAACCTTAACCCCTTCTGATGAGAGTCTCATTAACTAGTAGTTCCTTTAGTCCTATTTCCCGGAGGAATTTTAGGATGTCTGCAGGCTTTAACCAACGAACATTAACAAGACAAGAAGGATCACTCTAAGTTCCTCCCCTCGTTATGCCTATCTCGCTCGAATATCGGATGCTACTGTGTATAGAGCACCGTAAGTCTCCTACGCGCGATATGCATAAACAGGTTGTCCGTCGTTTTCCCAAGCTTTCAGCGTGTTTGGTTCCTGGCCCGAACACTCCTATCCCAGTTCCTTCTTTTGCTTATGAGCCGTCTGTGTACCATTGAATGGCATTCTTTCCAAGTCTGGTAATGGTATTTCGATACCATTCCTTCTTGTAACGAATTTCTTTGAAAAGTTATACTTTTTCATCATACCGTCTTGTGGCATGTCCCAGGTTGTGAGGAGGTGGTTTTTTTTTAATGATTCCCTCTCTACTTAGTCTATCTTGTTCTTTCTGCAACGCTTTCCACCACTATATGTGGATGGGTGAGGTTGAGAATCACTTCCATGGCTGCCGTTGGGCATGCTCTCATTGCTCCTGTAATGCATAAACAGACTAGTCTTTGAATTTTGGAGAGGTTTTCTCTCGTCGTCAATAGGCTAGTTCTACTACTCCAAGCAAAGGCTCCATAAGTGATGATTGGTCTCACTATGGCAGTGTACATCCAGCTTAGGATTTTTGGGTTACAACCCCAGCTTCTTCCTGTCAGATTTCTGCACACCATTAGATCCATTTTTGCCTTGTATGTAATATCCTTTTCGTGTTTGTTCCACAGGAGTTTACTGTCTAGAGTTAAACCTAGATACTTGACTTCTTGTCTCCATTCATAAATGTTAGTTACAAATAAGTCAACACCTTGTATCTCATTAACGACAAATCTTATAAAACTTTTCTTCTTGACATTGAATGAAGAAGAATGAAGAATCTATACTTCAGATTACTTTCGAAACACCCTGTATAAATAACGGAGAAATCGTAGTTGAAATTTAAGCCGGATTTGATACTTAATTTGTTTGGAAATTTACGAATCCACATAAATGTATGACAGTTTTATTGGATTATCTTAAAATTTACCCTAAAAGTTTCTCTACAGAATGTTGACTTATAATTTTATTGGTCGAAAATAGAATTTTTATTAAAAAAAAAAAAATTGTAGTCTTAAATTTTTTGAAAAAAAAAATACTTTGGTTGGTATTAGATAAGTAAGAGCTAAGGGTTGGGGTTTTAATTTAACAAAAGCTGCTTTTTTTGATTACCCAATATACAATAAATGTCCCCATAAGTTGAATCATATGGAAAACTTTTTTATTGTTAATTTTAGGAAAAAAAGACATTCTTCATAAAAAGTTCTGCATCATCTAAAACCTATAATACAATCATCAAATATCAAAAAATTTTAGTCGTATACGAGGTTTGTCGAAAAATAAGTTTTATACTCAAGAGTAAAGTACCTTTAAATTTAACAATAGTGAAAAATGTTACTAAAAAAAGTTGGATATGTCGAAGCATTAGTATGAGTAAAAAATGAATTTGTTTGTTTTAACATTAATATGATGTTAATTTTATAACTAAGTGTTTGAATGTATTTTATTAGTTGCAGAATAAATGAATATGCACTTCTTCCGCGTTTTAATTGCAAAATTATTGAAAAAAACATGGAAAACCTAAAAGATTATGTGTTTCGTAATCACAAGAGATTCAAAATAGAAACAGTAAAAAATGAAATAATCTGAAGTTTCAAATTAAATGAATGTGATTACATATTTAATCGTAGTTTTTAATTCTGATCAACTTTTTTTAGTAACATTTTTCGATATTGTCAAATTTAAAGGTACTTTACTCTTGAGTGAAACTAATATTTTTTGACAAAGGCTACGCCATTCGATTCAGAATTGAATTTTCTATAAAAAAAAGGAATTCTGAAAATTATGAGTCTTCGCGAATTAGTATAAGTTTCGGCGAGAGTTTCGGTGTGGACTTAAAAAAAATTTTCAAATCCTGAAAATTCTAATATCCATATCTAAGGTTTTACGATGTGGAAAATTCCTCTTTTCATAGAAAATTCATTTCTGAATCGAATGGCGTAGACTAGAACCTTGCAAACTTGAAGGTTCCCGAGATATTAGCCAATATGTGAAGAAATGTCAAAAAGTCAGACTCCAGGTTTTCATAAAACTGGCCATAAAATGAGACGGGTTTTGAAAAACTTGAATTTTAATTCATTTTATGGGGTTTTAGAATAAGCAAAACTTTTTATCAAGAATAACATTTTTCACTGAATTAATTTTTAAAAATTTTTCCCCTATGGGATACTCCATCCGTGGACACGTTGTATATTGTTAACGAAAAAAAAAAAACAGTATATTTGCAAGTGGACTTTTATGCGTACTGCTATAATTATAAAAGAGAAAATATGGAGAGTACCTACACTCGATCATTAAAAATCATACAAAGAAAAGAAAAAAAAATGCGTCAACAATGAGAAACTGAAATTAGTAAATCATTTCTATTGTAGTCTGTAGAAAACAACTTCGAAACGATAATTTGAATCGAACTGCTAGGTTGTCACCTTTGTTTGCTGATAATAAATGAGTAAAGTCATAATAATGGTGACGAACCTTACCTATTGGTGATTCATAGAATAGACGATATTTTTTATACGTGGACCAGTGTAGACTCTAACAACAACAAAACTATTCCAATAAGCCTATCCAAGGACTCACAACTTTCCAAGCGAAAGAAATAAAAAGGTCAGGAAAGGACGTTCCGTTTAGGTTAGGTTAGATTTGTGGTGAGTGGGTCTATGAGGACCTCCACTACGACTGGCAAGAGTCTATTGTGGCTCACACCTATTCAGATTTCACCAAACAAATTCAGCTTCTTAACAAAGCCGATTAATAGAGAGAGAGAGACCCTGCCAAACATTAGATACCAGGCACAAATTATATGCTCTGCTGTTTCATCATCTTCCAGACAAAGACGGCAAGTCGGATCTTCCGACAGTCCAAGTTTTAGCATATGATGACAGTGGCCTGTTAAAAGGCTTGTTAGTCAACGTAGGTCATGCCTGCTATAGTCTAACATTTGTTTGGAGACATTTTTCGAAAGATGTATAAAAGCCTTTGAATGAACCAATCCTGGTAAATTATGACAGAAGTCTAAAGATCTTCTTACTGTTCAGGTATTTAGTGTTTGTTTGGCAAAACTTATTGAGATGCCAATTGCAGGTTCTGGTCCGATAGAAACACGTGCAGCTCCCTTCCTTGCAAGAGAGTCTGCCTTCTATCTCGTTTCCTTGGCCAGGGATCCAGACCAGTAATACTTTATTGAGTTCTCCTATTGAGGAGAGCATTTTTTGGCAGTTACACGGCGAGAGCCAAGTGCTTTCAAAGCCGCTTGGTTGTCCGAGAGAGGACATTCCGTTTAGCTGCCATTTTCACCGACAGACAAAAGACACTGAAGGCGCTTGATTCCATTGAGGTCAATTTTAAGCTGGTATGGGACTACATAGATGCCTTGGAGACCATTACAAGGTCACTCATCAGTGCTAGTCATTGGACCGGAACCCTTTTTCTAACCATTTCGTTCTAAACCTAACCTGGACCATCCAAAACTTGAGTTTCAAGGGATATAAAAATGCTTTACTGCAAAATTGGATAGTACTAGAGTGCCGCCAAGATTTAGCTAACGCCTCGGCAGATAACAATATTATCCTGAGGTGGGTTGAAGGGCACGACATGAGTAAAGGAAATCGCATTGCCGATTCTTCAGCCAGGGAAGCGGCTGGACTAAACATTTTAGGACCCAGTGACACCTACGGCCTAACGACTTCGACAATTGCGGAACTAGCCAAACGTTACATCCATGCTCAATCTCTTAGGAGATGGGTTGGATTCAAAGGATGCAGTTTTGCCAGGATCACCCTGGGCGACCCTGGGAAGCTGGCGTCGAAGAAATATTTGGCGATGACCAGGAAAAACCTACGTTTAATAGTAGGAATTCTGACTGGCCACTGTCAACTAAGGAAACACCTCCATACTATGGGGCTAGTGGACACACCTCTATGCAGGATGTGTGAACAGGAAGATGAAACTGTCGGGCATGTCCTATGCGAATTTCCGGAGTTATTGTCACTAAGAGAGTGTGTGTTCGGTGAGTATTGGCGTACACCTGCCGATGTAAAGGAGATGTCTCCTAGTGACCTGTCCACCTTCCTGGGAAGAACAGGACGGATGATGACCTAAGAGGATGTACAGTGGGTCACATGTGACCTAAGTCTAAGCACCGAATAGTAATGAACAAGAAGGAGCACTCTCAGCTCCGCCTTCTTTTACGATATTTCCATGACATCATTCTGTGGCATCGTCGCAACTATTTTTCGGAGTCTGTCGGAGTCAGACTCCTTCCTCAAATTATACCGGCTGGAATAAATACTACGCTGCAGTGAGATTATTCGTATTATACGGGCTGTCTTCACCAACGGGTCAGATAAAATTATTGCGTGTGTATAGTTTATTTCTTAATGTCTGACAGCACAGTAGCCTTATTAAATATTCAAATAGAAATTTATCTCTTACAGAGTGATCATAAGAATTTTACAAGTAAATACTAAAATTCTAATGCAAAACAAGTAGGTGTCTGTATTGGTTATCTATACATCCCTGTTTTAGCTCAAAATACAATATGGTAATAAAACTGAACAATGCCAGATAAACGATAAATATTGCGGCAGTGGCGGAGATTACGATATTAGTTTATTCTGCTTATTTAATTAGATTCGGTCGACATTACAGTTGAAATAAAATTCATTCGTTCAGGCCTATTAACAAGTTACATTTTCATTTTTAATAAATTAAATTAATTAAAGAAAATATAGTTTAATTTTGATGATTCTAATTTATTGACAATGAATTAATGTATGTCAAGTAAAGTAAACATATTATTTATAGGAAATATAAAATTCAATCTATAGTATCATCCTCTTCGCTGGCCATACAAGAATCATCCGAAGACTCGTCGAGAGAGATCACTATCGGTTCTATAGTTTGTTCTATGAGGTTATCTAAAACCCACATTTTCTCTTCCTCTTTAATTACATGATTCACAGCATCTCTCCAGTTCTCTTCAGTTATTGTTGGTTTTAATACTTTTGTCCTGCCATATTTTTTTCACTGAATGTCCTTCATTGAGCCATGTCTCATCTAGATAATAGATTTGTCTTCCCTCCTGTCTGTATTTTCGGATATCTCGTAAATACTGTCGTCTCCAACATATTATTTGCTCGTTGTCGATTAGCACTGATTTGCGACTTTGCTTCTCCCAAGTAAAATTTAATTTGTGTAATATTTTCCACAAAGTTTTTCGCCCTATGTCAGGCAAATTCTCGTCCTCCTTTACCATTCTTAGAATTATGTCGAGGGTTGGGGTCTCTTTTTTAAAATATAACTCGTGTACTTTTCGTCTTAATGTATTTTGCATACGTTCATCAAGGTCAAGTGGTTTTCTTCCAGTTGACTTTTTAGGTAGAGATATATTTCCATTTTTCCTCTTCCTTAGAAGCCTGTAAATAGTAGATTCACTAACTCCTGTCATATTGGAACATGTCGAAACTATATTTCTAACAGTAGCAGCCGGCATTTGATGTACAACAGCATCATGCACATTTAACACTACAGTCTTCGTTTGTAAGCTAAGCACGCCCTTACACTTTACTGGGGTGAAACTTGAAGACATTTTTCACAACACAGTTAACACTTATGGAACGTAAGCGACTTTGAGCAAAACAAATTATACAAATTTGGGCGAGACCAAGTTTCGCCGTATATACCTGCAAAATTTCTAAGTAGTCATTAGGACAATCCCTAGTAGGACCCTATTGTAATGTTTCTCGGAAATGTTATTATCAACATTTCGAAAATCAGAGAGTAATTATCTGGAATAGCCATTGATAAATGGCTTGTTAATATGTGTCCCAAGAATTGACCTGCGACAAATTCTCAAGATAATGAAAGAAATATTTAGTCAGAATAGTTGCGTTACAAGATTGTTTCAAAAATAATGTATTGTTTTAACTGTATGTACTCTACAAATATATGAAGGTCAGTTAGTTGTTTTAACTAACCGAATTTAGATACATATTACCTTTATATATCAGATCGGGTATAAAATTAAATAGTAAATAAATTCCTTAAATGAACGGTGACGCTTATGGTTTACTACCTGACTAGCATCTGTGACCTTTTCGTATGCTGTCAGACAATAAGAAACAGAGTATAGTTGAAATTTAGTTGTATGTTACGAGTATAATTATTGTAAGAACCTTTTTTTTCAGTGTATATATTAAACTTAATAATTTTAAAAAGTGAACAATAAAAAAATTGTATGTGAATATGTGAATGTTGTATTATTAAATGTAAAGCCTGACGTAATAGACACTTGCAAAAAAATTGATTTCCCCGAAGAAGCAAGAAAGAATTCACTTAAAATATAACAAGTGACTATCAAACACTTTCTAGCACCGATGGTAACGCTCTGATCGATATTACCGGCTATTTGTTGAAAAAATGTTTGCTTACAGCACTCATGTGACACATGTTGAGAATACAATGGAAAAAAATCTTTAAAAAAGCAAGAAACTATTTTTTTTGAAGCAAAGTCGTATTCTAATTCAAAAGAATCGGGCGGCTTAAATTTACCTCCCCTAAATGTGGTTGAATATATCAAAAAATTGGAGGAAATATTCATCGAAAATTTCAATAATTTGGCTTCGTTTAGGTCTATCGGAGCAAAATTGAAAAATTTATTTAAAACAATAGGTACCTTTCACACATCCTTGTCCGCTGTTCCCATTTGATTATTTTTTGTCTCTTTACACCAGAGTCAGAATATATTTTACTGTAAAATTTGCAAACTGAGACATTAAAAATCAAATTCGAAGTAAGCAGCCTTCAAAACTGAACATAATATTAAAATTATAGTAAAATTTATGATTCTCCACGAATATTGTTGAAAATAATTTATGTAGGTATACACGTTTTTCTTATTTTTATTTATATATTTGATATTAATTATTTATTACTTATGTATTCATTTATTTTTTATTGGTAACACTTTTGTTAAAATTTGATCTTTTTTATTAAAAATGTTTGTATTGAATATCCAGTTGATATTTAGGTGTATTATTGTCTATATTCCTCAATATTAACTCCGTTAACTAATTTTAATAACATTCATTCAAATATATGTTGACAAGACCTTGTACAATATATACTTTTTATTGTGCATGTCACAATTTTCACGAGGAAACCTCGTATTCGTACACAAACGAGCCTAACAGATAATTTATTGACGCTGGCTAGCCTTTATCTACACCACATTAAAGAAAAAAAGCCGAGTGACCCTTCTTGTTCATTACTATTTGGTGGCCTAAGCCTACACTCACCCTCCCTACTCTACAAATACAGATTGGAGCCAGTAAAAATCTCAAATTGAGATATTTGCAGGAACCAGACATTATTTGTTTACTTATTTTCAACCACCCGTTGTATTATTCAACTTCGAAAACAAAATTAACTTATTTCTATTATTATTAGAGTGATGTTATATTTTTGTATAGTTAGTTCCTTATTTTCATAACTTGAAGATGTCTAAGAATCTAGACGAGATATTTGTGGAAAAAAGTGATGTACAAAAATAGAAGACGGGAAGTATTATATTCACTACGGAATTTGAACGAAAACTTGAATTTCATTTATCAGAGAAATCATTTCAGTTCAGTGTCTGATGAATACATTTTGATACTTCTTTAGATACTATGTTTTTTTTAAACAAAAACTGTTACGTTTCTCCAAAATGAATTGCAGAAGCTAACTCACGTGTTCGACTCCCTTTCTTTTGATAAGGCTTATGCCGACATCTTGTACTAACATAATTCACTTCTGTAATCACAGTCATCTTTAGCCAATTTAAAAAATATTTGATACTGAAGATTTTCCAATATACAAATCACTCGTGCAGTGCCTAACTTGTTTAAATTCTCTGCGTCCGCATCCTATCTTCAACACCATCATTAAAATTTTTATTTTCTCAGGTTGATAGTCTAGTCAACAAGTGCCTTTTTGGCCAACTTTTTTCAGCAGTCTCCGAAAATTATGATCGAGGTGTCATTCGATTCGGGATGGCATCTAGATGATTTTTGAAAAAAATGTAGTTCTGCAAACAAAAATTGCAAAAGTTATTAATAATTAACTAAAAAAAGGGGGTTTAGTTTTTTGCAAATATCTCAAAAACTAATAAAGATTTTTCAAACTAAAAAAAAGATTTGATAAGAGGAGGAAATTTCCTAAGAAAAACTCCGACTCCCGGAACTGTAGGACCAATATTTATAATTTTCCTAGAGGGATGTTCTGGCTTCCGTAAGCCACGCCTACTTTGGACACTTTATTAATAAAAATTATTTTAACATATTAAATATGAAATTTAAGAAATGAAAAAATTCAGGGGCTTACTGGATAGATAAATGAACAATAATCCGCCTGAAAAAAATTTTTATCACAATTTTTCAATTAGTTATTCAATTGTTAACTAATAATTTTTTTCTGCTTGAACATGAACATTGCAAGTGTGATAATTGTTGAACTATAAATTTGAGTTTTTTTTTCCTTTCTTGGAGCAATTCTTGAAAGGCTTCACAATAGATCCCCGTCGGAAAAATTAAAAAATGTTTATTTTTCAGGTTTTTATTAATAATTATCGTTGTTGCAAAATTAAAAACTTAAATTAATCATTGAATTTTTTTTTTAAATATTATTAATGATCTGTTTTTATGTTATTAGAAGCTGCATAAAAATGATTTTTTTAAATTTTATCTGTTATTGTTTAAAAAATTGTTATAAACAAATGTGTTGTTTATTAGATAATTGAAAATTTGTTCATGGAATTTCAATCTTTAAAACAAATAAAGTTTTAAAAAAAAAAAATTGTTCCTTAAAAAAAATCTTTTATTGCTTAAAAACGCATTTGTTAATTAACAATTATTTTCTCCCACTTCTAATTAATATTAAGGAACAATTTTTTTTTTAAATTATTATTTATTTTTCTTTTCAATATAAGAAAAATTATTTTTTCATTGTTTATGTAATAAACAATTTGTTATAAACAAATAAATTTTTACCTTATATTTTTTTTCCTATTCTACTTACTGTCAAAAAAACATAACATAAAAACGGATCATTGATAATATTTGAAAAAAAAAATTTTCAATGATTAATTTAAGTTTTTAATTTTGCAACAACGATAATTATTAATAAAAACCTGAAAAATAAACATTTTTTAATTTTTCCAACGGCGACCTATTGTGAAGCCTTTCAAGAATTGCTCCAAGAGAGGAAAAAATCTCAAATTTATAGTTTAACAATTATCACACTTGCAATGTTCATGTTCAAGCAGAAAAAAATTATTACTTAACAATTGAACAACTAACTGAAAAATGGTGATAAAAATTTTTTGCAGGCGGATTATTGTTCATTTATCTATCCAGTAAGCCCCTGAATTTTTCCATTTCTTAAATTTCATATATAATATGTTAAAATAATTTTTATTAATAAAGTGTCCAAAATAGGCGTGGCTTACGGAAGCTAGAACACCCGTTTTCGGCCGTATTTTCATCCCTCTGGGAAAATTATAAATATTGGTCCTACAGTTTCGGGAGTTGGGGTTTTTTTTAGGAAATTTCCTCCTCTTTTCAAACCTTTTTTTTAATTTGAAAAATCTTTATTAGTTTTTGAAATATTTGCAAAAAACTAAACCCCTTTTTTTTAGTTAATTGTTAATAACTTTTGCAATTTTTGTTTGCGGAACTTCATTTTTTTCAAAAATCATCTAAATGACATCCCGAATCGAATGACACCTCGATCATAATTTTTGGAGACTGCTGAAAAAAGTTGGCCAAAAAGGCACTTGCTGACTAGATTATGAGTTTAAGGCATTTCAACAGAAGAGTGTCTTAAATATGATATGATAACTTATTAATTACTTAATAGTTATTAATTAATTACGTTATAAACAATCGCCTCTAGAAGGTTTATTTTTAAAGATCAATGGGAAGAAATGCTCCATAACAAAATATTTATTAAGATATAAGGTGAAGCATTAAAAAAAATCCTTCAGCCTGTCAAAATTTGGATTCTAGAACTATTATCTAATAACGAAAATATCCATTGGTTAAAATAAGATTATAAGCCTGTTGTAGGATATGTGGGTATAGTTAAATACAGTCTTATCATGCGGGTCATACGATTCAACAAAGACATATTCTCACTGTTTTTGTTTTCTTTTATTGCGTTTAATCGTAACTTCAAAATAAAATCCGTAAGATGAATAAGACAGACTTGTGCAATTTTGATGGGAGAAAAAAGGATATGTATTTAGTTCTTAGCGATTCTAAAAAGTCTTACCAGCGAAGTTTTTATTTAAATGTCAAAGTGACAATATGAATAATAAGAAGCAATTTTCCGGTATTTTGCATCCTCAAGCAAAAAAATGGTACTTTATTTGATAGATTATTTCGAGAATGAATGAAAAAGTGGAAATTCGTCAACCGGTGTGCAGGAAACATCAACCATCATTATTTTCTCCGGGTATATTTGTAATCTCACAATTTGGTAACCTCTGTGTCTTCTGATTTGATACATATGGTTAGTGATCTTTGAAACCGCACGATAAGACCGCTTTTGACTGTGAAATTGGGGAAATTGAGGCGTTACTGAGCATTGCGAGCATTATTGGGGCAAAAGTTACGAAAAATACAAAGTAATGCCCCAAATAGGCATTGGTGTACACTTTTTGGGTCAGCGGTTTACCTTCGAAAATTATATTAAAAATACAGGACTGTTTTTGTAAATTTTTATCAGTTTTTAAAGTCAAATGTATGCGTTACCTATTATTTAAATACCGAGTGATTCATTAAAAAAAACATAATTTTGCATTTTCTCTTTAATATGTTTCGGTTTATTGAGCCATGAATAGAAAGTTTTAAGAATATTTTCAAAGTAAACAGAGTGAATTTTACGTATGAATGAAATGAATGAAATTTTCATTCGATTTATTTATTGGTAAAACCACAAAATCCTCTTAATTAAGTATCTCTATACTATTTTTACACTATGGTAGTTACTTTCATTTTTTTATATAAAAATAGTAACAATTGCTACTACATATATTTATTTATTACTTCGCAATAAATGTAGTTACTGCAATTTTTACAACATTTAAATTAATTTAATTTAAAATAAACTGCTTTCTACTTTACTTAAAAAACAAAGTGTAGACAGAGCTTTAAATTTTTGTTTATTTATAATTTAATTACAAAGATTTGGACACAAAGAAGTCCGACCCTGTACATTATTTTTGCTTTCAAATTCACAATCATTTTGAGGACATGTTAGGTTATTAGCCCTGCAAAAAGAAAATAAATCGCCTAAAAAAAATATTTTCAATTAAAAAATGTACTTTATTTCGGCCCACAGTGTATAGTTTAAATCGTAGCTTATGATACTTGGGCCTCACACCTTGTAAAGACGTCCCTGCAAAAAGGGGTATCAGTTGGCAGAAAAAATACTCTCTTCGATTTTCCTGTTTAAAAATAGGAAAGGTGTTACCTAATTAGAGGAAAATGTCATGACATACAAGCTGAATACAAAAACGGACTATAATGGGGTAATAAATTTCGATGTTTAGACAAAATCGATAACTCTTAACGCGTAAAAGTAGGTTAATACTCAATGCTAAGAAACTTAGTAACCTTTAACCCGCAAAAGGAAAAAAAATTTAATAAAATACTTCGTTTGTCGTGAGGTTTGTTTCCGCGTTGCTTTCTACGTATAAAAATCCACCTACAACCATTGTTTTGTTTGGTAAAAAGCTTTGCAGGACAGGACTCAACATAGCCACTCGAAATGTCGTATACAATATGTCCCACTAAGTTGAAATCATATGGAAAACTTTTTTATTATTAATTATAGGAAAATAAGTTATTCCTCATAAAAAGTTCTGCATTATCTAAAACTTAGAATACAGTCATTAAATATTAAATTTTTTTTAGTCGTATACGAAGTTTGTCGAAAAATATGAGTTTTACTCAAGAGTAAATTTGACAATATGGAAAAATATTACTAAAAAAAGTTGGATAATGTCGAAGCATTAGTTTGGGTGAGAATAGGCAGAAGCAAAATATACAAATAATTTCGACTAAAAAGTCTTGAGCACTGTTTATGACGGAAAAGACAATACAAAACTAACCTATCTGTCTAAATTGTTTGCCCTGCACGGCCATATTAGGTCACGTGATCTGGATTGCCTAATTTACGAATTGATGATGTCATAGACAGACGCCATTACTATTCCAGCGTTTTGGCGTATAATTTGAGTTGAGCAGTTTTTCAAAATCAGTCATCATGCCTATTAAATTTGTTTTTTTCGTCGGGGAATCGGGGAATCTAAAGATGGTCAGGGAAACTCAGGGAAAACATCATTTTCAACAGAAATAACCAAAAATGCCAGGGAAATTTTTCCCCTACCTGGAAAATAATTATTGATCTTTCCCCTTCAAGTTTAGATAAAATTATTGATCGTTCCCCATAAACATTCTTTTATTATTTTTTATACCCGTGGAATAAAAAGAGATAGCTAACTCAGACATGATACTGGAGGTTTCTAAAGTAGAACCAGTAAGATTTTTGATAGAATTTCAAAAATTTCTTGTTTCAGCAGTAAAAAAAATACTGAAAGATCATACGGGCGACTTAAAAACCCTCGGACCAGAGGCACTCGGCTTCGTAAGACGTCGCCCTCCGGGCATAAACATCTGTTTATGCCTGTGGTACATAAATAACTATTATGCATGATCTTTCAGTATTTTTTTTACTACTGCTACAAGAAATTTTGTGGGTCAGGGAATTTTATTTTGTAAAATGACTATGAACCCTGAATAAATGAAAATGCACTTATTTCGCGTTTTGAATGCAAAATTATTAAAAAAACATGGAAAACCTAAGCTTTCAGAGTGTTTGGTTCCTGGCCCGAACACTCCTATCCCAGTTCCTTCTGTTGCTTTTGAGCCGTCTGTGTACCATTGAATGGTATTCTTCCCAAGTCTGGTAATGGTATTTGTTTCATGGACAGTTAGTACAATTATTGAATATTGGAGGAACATTGTTAGAACTTTGAGAAACATTTTGGACAACATGTAAGGTGGTGAGGTTTGGTGATGGCCTTGTCTCTTCAAACTGTCAGCACCAGAGTCAACAAATATATAAACAACCTGTATATAAATCCAAAACTGAATAAACAATGTATAAAACCATCAAAATCAATTAATAAGTAACTGAAAGAGAACGTCACATCGCCGAAAAAAAGGAACCATTTTGCCTTGTTACTTTTTTGCTTTTAAATGAGTAATGAACTTGTTTCACGGTGTATGACGGCCTACTATAGTGAAAAAAGACAGGAAGGTGTTCGTTCTTGTCCTATTTAAACATCTTATCGACCTAACACCGTCCTCTGACAACGAGATGGGACTGTTATTGCTAAAAGTAACTATTTGGTACCGAAGAAAATATTTAAACAATAATGACAAGAATTGTAGTTTATTTCAAAATATTTCTAGAAATTGAGCTTCATTGTGTAGAAACGATAGTCTTCTGTAAGCAATAATGTTTAAAGAATTTACTGCTTGGATCATTTCTTTGTGAAATCTACTCATAGGCCATAGACCAAAAGTACAAGTAATTAGCAATACGGCTGATTTTTTTTCTTATGAGTACCTTAAAGTATGTAGATTATTATAAAAAAAAAGTTTACCAGTCTATCGATTTCCCAAATTATAAAAAAAAAAAATATTATAAATTTTTTTGAAATTCTTCAATATTTCACGCTGGGAGGAAGGTGGAGAAGAATCAAAAATACCACCGTGTAGGGGAAGTGTTTTGCAATAAAAAAGGTCTCTTGCGTTTTTTTTGTCCGATCAATGGTTTGTCCGGAAAAAATTCGGTTTTCACTCCAGGGCGGTTTGATTCAAGTTGCTGTCCCAAACGGACGCCGCTCTCATAAATTATGTTTACGACTCGCTTTTGTTGTCAATAACGAGACCGGTAGATACCAGAACAGTTCGAAAAGCTTATTATATTTTAAGCTATACATGGGTAATTAGAGAAATATATATTTAAATTAATAGGATTCTTTATCACAAAGGTTTATTTTTAAATGTTAATTATTTCGAAAAATGTTCGGAATATGAATTTGAAAAGGTAAGTAAAAAATAAACTTGAATTTTTAAAATGAATCAATTAACAGTTTATATCCAGCATCTTAGTAATTTTGTGATACTTATTGATAATCTAGCAGATATTTGTCACAAATTCAATTAAATATACTCATTAGCCACCAGAATAATAAGGCCACTAAATCTTAAATTTTGATCTTTAAATAACGCGTATTTTTTGGATTGACAAGGTTAAAACAGTAAAAAGAGAAGCAGCTGCAGGATACCTTTATTAAAAAATTTTTTAAATGTAAAAAACTAAGTTTGGAGTTTGGTTTATGTGTTAAATTTAATCTATTGTCTTCCAAATCTTTCAATATACATTTGAGAGTAAAATATATGGACTCTGGTATAGAGACTTGCGTAATATTTGAAAGGAAATTACATGGATGATGAAAAGAAAATTTAGTAAATTCGTTCAAAAGGAACTGACCAATTCCCCTTTGGTTAGCAATAGAATTGAATTTTTGTGTTTTCTTGCTTAATGTACTTCTTTATATAATATCCTTATTATAAAAATAAATCCGTAATTTTGTATTAGCAAATATTACAAAATATTTAGTGTTTAAGCTTTGCTATTAATGAGAAAAATATTAATATGACTTTTAAATAAATTTAAAAAATCTATACAACATAAATATAAAACACGAACAACCAATAAACACCGTTCTAATATAACAGCGCTCGACGAGCGACGTCCCGTATAATATTCCAAATTAAATGCAAGTAAGGATGTAGCGACGTACTGTACCATCCAAGTCACCAGCGGCATCGGTGCTTTACGCGATAAATTCGAACGAGTGAAACATCTTATATTTTTATTCTGTAATCTTTGATAATGTACTCCGCCGCGCGGATGCGGAACACATACTTAGTTTACCGAATTTTTTCCGGACAAACCATTGCTCGGATGAAAGAAACGCAAGAAACCTTTTTTTGTAAAACACTCTCCATACACGGTGGTATTTTTTATTTTCTTCTACCTTCCTCCCAGCGCGAAATATTGAAAAATTTCGAAAAAAAAAAGTTTTTTGATTTTTTTTTTCTAATTTGGGAAATCGATAGACTGGTAAACTTTTTTTTTATATTAATCTACATACTTTAAGGTATTTATGAAAAAAAAATCAGCCGTATTGCTAATTACTTGTAGTTGTTACCCCTATCGTCTGGCCTATCAACTATTTTTAATTTTTAATATTGTATTAAAAAATTGGTTATTTTGATAAAAGTAACTTCCCAGCTCTTCTGCGTTTTAGTTGGTGAGTGAATGAGTTGGGAAAAGAAGTTCATCGACCTTTGTTTGCCTTTTATAAAACTTGTTCTTCACATCTTTCATTATTCTTGAGGATTATAGGCTCGAAAATATAAGAGAACTGTTTTGTGTGTTGGACTAAATTATGTTTACAGTTATTTGATATGCAAGAGGTTGGATGAAGCACTGCGGTTCTCATAGGCAGATTTTTTTTAAATATTTTATTTATTTATTTGGTGGACCTGTTCTTAGATCATCGCTATTTATGACCCTTTCTTTTTAAAACAATGTTCAACAAGACGAAACAATCTAAAAAGGAACGCCCTGGACATGATAAATAAATATAGGTCAAGGATATGTGTGTCGTATAAATGTAAATCTCAATTTCAAGACACACCTCCTTAATTAAACCCGACACTCGACTGTACAAGAGTATTTTCACATTTCACGCACGCATTGCTACTTTTTATGTCGCTGAATATATTTTGTTTGAGTACTTATTTTAAAATTCATATAAAACTAGAGGAATTTTTTCAGTTATACATGGTGTCAAGAAATATTTATAGTCTGTACAGAAAGTACGAGGAGTAATAAATCATTCA